>JAQGAW010000911.1:0-22933 GCA_034698025.1 Phthiracarus crinitus
ATAAATATTGATCTTATAAGCATTGTTGCCATCAATTTTCCAACAATGAAACGATCGCCCGATTTTCCCAATGTTTTACGCGAATGTAGGATCACTTTTGCCGCCACTTTAACCCTTTCTTTAGTGTGTACCAAACAATTCATAACCGCTGTTATCATATCTATTCCTCTTTGAAATTGAAAGTTATTGAACGATTGAATTACCATTAATTTATCTTTCAATGAGGCATTTATCTGTAATCTTAGCCAATCATACAACGCTGCAAATGATGTGATCTCCAGTTCTTCCGCTGTGTCTGTGACTTCTCTCATCTTAACTGCTGTTCGTTCGCCATTGTTGTCGTAAATAATTTCGATTGCGCTGATTCTCATATCAAATTTTTTGGTTACATATGGGATTATTTCCAATTTATACTCTTCTAATGCATATCTGATCAGATCGGTTGCACCTGATTTGATCAGTTGATCCAAAACGTTGCGTATTTTCACTGTTTTTACTTTATTCATCCAAACAATCTGGAAATTTAGTGCTAACGGAACGTTTCTTTTTGAGTAAATGGTTATCTTAACCAATTTAATCCCCGCTTTCTTAGCGTAAAATCTGAATGTTTGCTGCATTGCGCTGAAATGATTATCAAATAGTTTCGCTCGCATTTCCTGTCTTTGATCCAGTTTTATGACAAATTTGGTCCCCGCGTTCAATAAATTCAAGTCATTTCTGTATCGCATGGTTTGATATGTCAGCATATGGTAATTAATTGCTGTAACATTTTCGCCTTTGATTACCAAAATCGATTTACATATCGCCGCCTGATATGTCTCACTATTGAAGAACTGCTCGATTGTTAGCGTATATCTTCCCTCAACATCTGCCGTCATTATACTTCCGGCTTTGTCCGTATCGATCATTAGTTTAATGAAGTCTTCAATATATAGCACTAGTGTTGACTTCTTAAGGCGTTCTTGAAACGGATTGATTGTAGTCATACATACGAAATCCGATCTCAATGGTCCGATAATGTAATCGTCTCTATCAATGGTTTCCATACATCTCGCCCTACCGTTCCCTGATCTGTATATACCATACCATTCGTTGATTAGTTTATCGCATGAGATAAGGTTTCTCTCGTTCGGGAAATATTTGCCGAAACCTTTTATCGTAACCATGTCTTCAATAATAAACGCTTGACGACTAATAAGAGTCACTCTTTTTTCCACATCATTGTCGATAACATCAATGCGTTCAAAAGGTGACGGAAATTCTTTAACTCTAGTGAACTGTCCTGTATTGTTGTCACTGTGAGACACACTCGGTTCCGCTTCCATAGTGTAATCCTCCGCGTCTTCGAAGTCGTCACTACAACTGCTGTCACTGGACATCACTAACGCTTCGTTTAAATATCGCTTAAATACGCACAATAAAAATATGGCTAACTGTGGCGTCGTTAAAACAATGTGCTCACTATTGGGTGTTTTGGCGGTTTAACGTTACTGTTACGTCAAACAGTATTAACTAGAGTTGTCCAGGATTTTGTTCCCACAATAAATATAATTTATTTATTTCTGTTTATTTATTTATTACCATAATTTGTTTTTAATCCATAATTATTGCTGGGAAATATTTTAGTAATTATTTTTAATTCATATTTATCGCACTTCTAACTCCAATACTGTTTTTTAATTCCTTTCACTTTTTTAATAATAATTTATTGTTGTTTTGTTTTTATTTTTTGATCTGAGCTCAAATCTATGTCACTGTTACTTTTTTTGCTGTTCAGTCGTTTGTAGTACTACTGTGTGATGTTATTTGCCGGCAATAGTTTTATTCACAGATGAAAAAAGTTTTTGCGATTTGTATTGTCAGTGTTGTACACCATCAACAATACCACACTAAATCCCTTCCCATCTGGACTCACACGACTGTTTATTTAATAATTATTGTTGTTTTTAAATTCTTTGGTAATCATAATCTCGCAGATAGGGTGGAGTTCTGCGATTTCTGTTACTAATTCGCTGGGGTTTCGGTTGTTCTTCCCTTCTCTCAGGCGTAAACCCATAAAATGATGTATCACTAGACGTCTCAAACAGTTCTCTTAAATTATCGTCTGTATTACTGTTTGGCTCGTATTGTGGCAAATCTACATTTTCCCATATATCGCTAACATTCGCATTTGGGTCTATGTTGTCCATCTTCCATATTTAAGTAATCTTCAATATCGCTTTCGTCTAATGGTTCTTCGCCATCAATTTCTGTAATATTTTGGCGTTCTCTTAGCTCTTCCTGTTCTTCAGTCTTATCTCACAAGTCGGATGTCATCCGTTGAATGAAATTTTCAACATCCCATTCTTCTTCTACTTCTTCTCTGTTCTCTTGTGGCACAGTTTCGTAGTCTCCGTTATTCATCTTTTGCGTGCACTTATCGAACTGAGGCTGTGGTGGTTCTCCAACAAAGGGGAAGCACATCCTAGCATTGACTGTCCTGAGATATACTGATCTTTCTTGTTTGACATTTATTACTCTATAAACGCCATCCTTTATTACCTTAACTATGAGAAATGGTCCAAATAATGGTTTTATTAACTTCTTTGGTTGGTTGAGCACAATCGTTCAATCAATAAGCCAAACCAGTTCGCCTTTTTTAAAGTCTGGGTGTCTTAGCTTTTTACGTTTTCTATCCGCCCATAACTCCTCTGCTTTTTGAATTCGTTCTCTTGCTATCTCTCTTGCTTTCTCTACGAATAATATTGTTTCGTTATTTTGTTCCGCCCTTATGTCCTTCACATCTAACTTTCGCTCGAAGACATTTGCAGTCATATATCCATACAATAAATAGAAAGGAGAGAATTTTGTTGTAGCATTTGTTGTTCTATTAATAATTTTTGTTGCGATGTCTAAATATTTTGGCCAATTTGTAGTTTTTTCATTGCAATAAGATCTTACAATTCGGGTCACTTTATGGTTAGTTATTTCAGCTAATCCGTCGCCGCTTGCGAAATAAGCTGATGTTGGGGTGTGGTTAACACCAAAAACATTCATTGAGTCTTTAAATCGATTAGACATAAACACTGCTGCTCTATCTGTCGTGATTTTTTTAGGACAGTTGTGCTTAATAATGAAGTTTGTCTGTAAAAACTCTAACACTGAGTCTACTGTCTGATCCTTACAGGCTTTAGCTTCTGTCCATCGCGTTAATCGATCGCATCCAGTGATGATGTATTTAAATCCCATATCTGATTCCTGTACGGGTCCCATGAAATCGATATTTATTGCATCAAACGGTTGTGACGGCACTTCTATTACTCTTGTTATTCCAAACGGGATTTGTGCCTGGATTTTGTTTTGTTGGCACACTAAACAATTACGTATGTGCTCTCTAATCGATTCACGCATATTACCGAACCAAAATTTTTTAGCAATATTTTGTTCGCATTTTATTTGTCCGATATGTCCACCGTCTTCTGATTCATGATAGTTCTTCAGTACATCGCTTATCATATTTGTTGGGAGTACACACTGAAGGTTTTGATTTTCTCTTGTTTTTATTCCTTTTTGACACTTAAGTTTATATAAAATACCATCGAATATTATAAACTTATTTCTAATTTTCTGGTATTTCTTTTCTCTTGACTGTATTTTTTCCTTAATACCGATACAAAGCGGATCATTATTTTGCTGTGTTATAATCGTATTGCTGTCGATATCCACTGATTCCGCGATGATAACCATTACTGCTTCTTCGTTTACAGTCCGATACTTTAATTGTTTTATAATGTCATCGCAATTTCTATTTCTTTCTTTTTCTGTGTTTAGAATTTTCATTAATTCTTCACTTAAAGTTTCTTCGAATTCAGTGTAATCTTCACTTCTTCCTCCCTTAACACATCTGCGGCTGCATTATTAATTCCTTTAATGTACTTTACAGTAAAATCAAATTCACTGAACTCTACCGCCCATCTGTTTAGTCTCGTATTATTCATTGTCTTCAATGTGTTCAGCTTTTCGAGTGCCAGGTGGTCCGTCCTTATTTCGAATTTTGTATCCAAAAGTTCTTTTCTATACATTCTTATAGCTATTATCACCGCAAACAATTCCCTTTCCGTCGGTGACCAATTTCTTTGTTCTTTCTTAAGGTGTCGATTGAAATAGGCTAACACTCTTAATTAGCCATCATCTTCTTGACAAAATAAACCACCGACTCCATAGTCTGAAGCATCGGTTATTAAGATTTTTTTGCATTCGTCTTTCGGATGTGCCAAAACAGGTGCTTTTATTAAGTCTTGCTTTATTAAATTTAATACGGCTTCGGGTTCTTCAGTCCACTCGAATTTATTTCCTTTAGCTAATAATGCATATAATGGTGTAATTTTGTTCAAACATGACGCAAAATTTCAAACGAAGTTTAATATTCCCAATATTGACTGCACCTCTTTTACGTTTTTTGGTGATCTCAGATTCTTTATCGCTTCCACTCTACATGGATCAATCTCAAAACCATCCTGTGATATAATATGACCTAAAAATTTTATTTTATCTTTCGCTATTTCACACTTTGATGGTTTTAGTTTGAACCGATGTTGAACACACAAACTAAACATCTTATCCACTGCTTTGAGATGTTCTTCGAATGTTCCTTTTGTATGACATAGAAGATCATCTAAATAATTAACTATTGTTTGCCATTTTTCTGATCCCACTATTATATTGGTGTACTTCTGCATGGATTTTGGTGCTATTTTTACGCCCATTGGGAGATAATTAAATTCGATAGTTCCCAATTCTGTTTGAAAAGCTGTTTTCCATTTGTCTTCTTCTGCTATTCTGATGTGATAAAAAGCTGCAGTACCATCACATGATGTGAATAAGTGTGATCCCTGCAGTTCGTCGACACATGCTTTTACACTCATCGATCGGTATTCTTCGGCTATTATTGACTTATTTAGCCACTGATAATTGAATGTTATTCGTGGATTCTTTCCTTTTTTCTTAACCAATACTAAAGGTGTAAATACGGGTGATTCTGATTTTCTAATTATGTCATACATTTCATTTATTTTAGTTTGGATGTATTCGCGATCTTTTGCCGAATAATAGTATATCTTTGATTTTTTTAACGGCATATCCGGTCTCGTGTTAATGCTTTGGACAAAGTGTTCGCATTCACCCAAATCGAAGTCGTGTTCCGAGAATGCTTTTTTGTTTTTCCATAAAATTTCTAATATCATATCTTTTTTTATTTTAGGCAAATGTTTTAAATCAAATTGATTTTCAAAGTTCTGTTTCTGTTGGTCTTCTTGTGTCACATTCATTATTTCGTTATTATTTGTGTCGGTTGTCACTACACAAAAATATTCGTCTATTATATTATATCTGTCATATATCGTAAGGTTTGGTATTTCGATGTTAACTGCTGTTCTCTCTTCGGCTTGTGTTTCTTCGTTTGGCTGCGGTTTATCTGTTGGTTTAATAACTTCCGCTGTGAAGCTCGCCAATTCGTTAAATCTATATTTTCGTTTGGATTCAATTATTTGATATACCGCTTTAGTCGCCGGATGTATCCACAAATCCGTTGCGATCATAAAATTATTTCCCAAAATAATTTCAAATGGGCTGTCATCTATGACATGCATTACTTCTTTTTTCCTTGACCCATTCCACACAAAATCGAAATAACAAATGTCCACATTTTTTGTTAACTCTCCGCCAATACCTTTTAATTTAGTTTTTGTTTTTTCTGTTTTTAATTATAATTTAGTAATGATTTTACGGTCCACAACTCCAAAGTCCGAACCGGTGACTAATAGTGCTGTAAATGATGAGTTATTTAATGATATTTTCGCTGGCGGTCTATTTCCCATGAATTGACTGGTTTGACTGGGACTTTATTCTGAGGTTTAGCCATTGCCCCCGTCCCTACTGAGCTGGCCCTCGCATTTAAATTCACATTAGTTTGATTATCTGCTGAAACTGCTGCGACTCTTTCTCTGCTGTGTCTCTGTTCGTATGGCTTATACGCTGGCTTTGGTTGAGTAGTAGTAGTTGTTTCTACTCTGGGTTTATATCCCTGTTGTCTGCGTTCTTGTCTTTCTCTGCGATTCTTTTGTGCTTCTTCTGCTGTTTTATCTTTAAAATAGCAGTCACGTGCGTAATGTCCTTTACCACCACAATGGTGACATGTTAAGTCACGATTTACTGGTTCGCTATTGCTTCTGATTCTGCGGTTATTATCCTCTCTATTAAAAGTTCTGGTTTGGTCTCTATCGCCAAACCTGTCTCTTCTATATTCCATCTTTTTATTGAACTTATAATTTCTTTGACCTTCTCTAATAATTTCGTCCGCATTTTCTAAATAAATTAGTTTTTGTAGTGCTTCGGTGACATTACCACATTCGCCTACGCTATTAACAGCCATTCGTCTGTACTCTGGCTTTAATTTTTTTGTCGATTGCCAGATCATGTTATCCACATCTGTCTCACCGGACTGTCTGCACAATTCAAACCCGTTCCTTATGTAATCTTCGACATTCTTATAATCTTTAAAATCTCTTCGTTCCAGTTTCGTAAGTGCCATAACCTTTTGTATTTATTAGTAAAACGGGTTATGAATTCGCGTTTGAATATTTGCCAATCGCATGAACCGCACGCTTTATATAGTGTGTAATAATTTTCGCTTAATTCTGAATGGATTTTCTTCCCTACTATTCGTTTCCATACATTTTTATTCCAACCTGAATATTCCGCTATACGCTCGAAGTTCTCGATCCACTCTCTAGCGTTTGAATTTGAAGTGAAAATTTCCACGTTTTCCGCATTTGGCATTCTTTGGTTCTGACATTGTCTCTATGGACTTTCTTCGTCTGTCGATTCTTCTAAATTTTCATCGAATCGCACCACTCTTTTGCTCTTTAGCTTACTTCCGTTTCTGTTCACTTCAAACCCATTCTCCGTTCGAGTATATCTTTCTTTCGGCGTCGTTTGCTCATTATTCGTTTGTTCCTTATTTGTTATTTCTGATATTCGAGTCATCATTCTTTGTATGAATTCATCATTCATTTCTAATATTTGATTGTTGTGTCTGTATTGTTGTTCATTTACTGGTTCTTCATTATCGCTAGATGTCATAGGCGTTTGAGGTTTTGCCATCTCTTTTATCAATTCTTTGTTTTCGGTTTAAGTCGTCATAATCGAGTATCATTTTTTGAATTTCGTCTATCTTTTCGATCTTTACTTCTGCTAACTTCTCGATGTCTACTTGTAGATTCAATATTTTTGATTCTTGTTCTTCTATTTTTATTCTCTGTCTTTTTATTATCTCAACTTTATCCGATACTATTTCTGATGAGAGCTTATCTATAGCTGTAACACTTATATCTGCGCCTAAAACGTTGACCACTTCTTCGACTTCCGCCTCATTACTGAGTTTCAATTGTAACGCCAATAAGTTTATTAAATCTCTTATTTCTCTTTTTTGCTCTTCTGTTTGGAGCTTTAGTGTTGCTTTCTTCTTATATTGTTGCAGCAATACCTTCGCTCCTGTGACTGAATATACCATATCTTTTCCATTTCTTATTACCGCTGCGTTTCCGTCTGCTGTTATGCCAAATGTACGGACATTTCCATCATCTGTTGTTCGTTGAACTATCGGATCCATGTTCAATGATTTCGTTGTTTGCTCAATTGTTGGCATTTTATTATATTTAGTGAATTTAACTAATTCGACTAAACTCGATATATTCGGCGCTAAATCGCGCTTTTTTGGCGCTGAAACTATTTCACTCCTCCTTCCTCTTTGAGGCGTTTTATACTTATTGATATTATCTTTAAATGAGTCGTAATCAACTACTTCGGGGCACCAGTTGTTAGATGCGGGTACACTCCTAGTATCTATCGTGGTATCGATTTAGGGGTACAGCATCTAAAGTATAATTACTTAATTAATAAATCATAAACACTTCTCATAATATAATATTTTATTGAATAGTACAGAACACGTTGACGTACATAAGGTAAGTGAGTAAGTATAGGAATGGCTTAACAGCTCACACGTGGGCACACACGCTAGTGTCGCCCCTAACATTAGTATGCATAAAACAATGCTAAAATATTATTAAAGTTTTAATTATAACTTATTTAGAGGTAAATATTAAGTTATTTTGAAATTTCTTTCGTATAAGTACTCGTTTTTACTCAAATATATATTCAAAATTGAAAAATTGACATTTTTCTCAAGTTATTTGTATAATATGACTCGACTTCATTGGTTTTTATTACCTTACTTCACTTTGACTCTTTTAAAACACAACAAAACTAACAATTTTTCTTTCTTTTTCGTTCAGATCTTATTGCTCTCTTTTAAAATTAGATGAGCAATAAAAATAGTACTAATTATTTGAATATTTTTCATAAAATTGTGAAAAATATGCATCTATTTTCAAAATTTTCAATATATGCATGCAAACAGAAAAACTCAACTTTTAAGCATTTCCATGCATTTATATGCATTTATCCGGACATAACATTGTGTGTTTTATTGCTTTTAAATTATATATCAGTTTTTCGCGGTAAATACAAAGCGTTTATGTATAAAAATTGAATAAAAAATTAATTCTGTTTCGATCATCACATAACTGAACACAATCTATACGTATATTCACCAATGTTTGAATATAGTATTCATTTTTTGATTTGATTATTTAAAGACATTTCAGTTTGTTATTGCATCAGAAAATGATTTCAATAATTAGTCGTAAAGTTATCGATCAAAAACTTGGAATCATTTCAAACTCAAACTCGTATTTGATTTTACGATCATTTAGTAGTAAAGTATGTCTAAATCTTTGGTTATTTATTATATGATATAATCGTAATTAATATATTTATGTTGATTTGAATGTAGAAATCGCTTAAATCGAATGGCGATTCCGATCATACAAAACAATTAACTAAACAAACAGAATTCACATCATATATGTATATTTATAATAGATTTAGACGTTTAATCAATGTAAGTAATATATGATATATATTTAACTTTATATCGTTAATATTTATGATATAAAATACCAAATATTAGACAGAATATATGGGACATATATATAATATACGTCACCGATCAGGTTATTGGAGATATTTCGTACGGCCATTGGACAGTGAGAAAGAGTGTCTGATATTCGATTCCGAACAGAGGTCTTACGAACATTTACCGTTTAGATGTGTTGATGCGAGAAGTGATATTCTCAAGTGTGGCGCAAAGTCGATTTACGACTCGTTTATATTTTGCACTAAAGATCAGGTATTCATTAAATATGTTTAGCATTTCGTTTATTTAATTAAATCAAATATAGATTAGCGATGAAATTAGTGGTGCACTTAATTTTTTGGATTCAGTGTATTCTATTTTTGGGTTTACTTTCGATTCATGTTTATCTACGCGTTCACAAAAATTCTTTTATGGAGAAAAAGAAGTTTGGATTAACGCTGAAAATGCATTTTCAAGTGCTCTCGAGAAGTCTGGATTCAAATGGACGTCAATTGAAGGCAACGAAGTTAGGAATTATGGACCGAAGATTGACATCACGATTAATGATGCGTTAAAAAGACGGCATCAATGCGCTACTATTCAATTAGACTTTCAGCTACCATTGCGTTTCGATCTGAAGTATACCAGTGAAGATGGAAGTACGAAACGACCAGTTATTATTCATACAACCATTTTTGGTTCTATTGAACGATTGATTTCTATTGTGGCCGAAAATTTTCTCAGAAAATGGTATTGTAATTTAAAGTCAATGTTTAATTTTATTTTAATAATTATAATCGAATGTTTATAAATTATAATTTATGATAATCAGGCCATTTTGGTTATCACAGCGACAAGCAATTGTATTAGCAATCGGTCCCACAACTGTTGAATATGTAGAAACAGTGGAAAAACGACTTTATAGGGAAGGCATTAAAGTGGACGTAGAAGTGGATCAATCACTTCCTTTTAATAAGAAGGTTAGAAATGCGCAATTAGCGCAATATTACTTCATTTTAGTGGCCGGAGAAAAGGAAGTCGCAAACAATACATTGGAAGTGCGAACAAGAGATAATAAAATACATGGAGAGTATTCTGTGGACGCTATCGTCGAAAAGTTTGACAAATTTAATCGCGAAAAAATAATAAACGCTGAACAAGTATTTTAAAATATTTTTTATGTCTACCATTACAAGAATATTACAATACCCTTACGGTTATAATTATAAATTATGAAACATACCTAAGCTTACATTTACTTAATTAATTGATAATACAATTGGATTTTTCGATTTTCGATAAATAAATAATTTACACGTAACGTTCATAGCAATCATAAGTAAAATTAAAGCTAATTGTGATGAGGTATGGTTTTTATGTATTGAAAGCTGCGAAATGACGTGAAATGAGTTAACAGTTAACGAGTCTCCGCCTTATGCTTCGGCGGACGAATATCTTTTCTTTTAGATTTACTGGATTTAGTGAAAGACTGCCAACTATTAACACGATTTTGTCTGCTCTCTTCGTAATTCTTTGACCACTCTTTCTCCACTTCCTTCGACTCTTCCGCATCGATCTCTTCCTCTCTCTTTCTTTTGCGTTCCTCTTGCGCTCTCTCTTCAATGGCTCGTCGTTTTCGTTCATAATCGGCAAATAATTTCATAGTCATTACTTTGATTGAATGTCTATATTTGATAGGATCGTCTTCTTCTATATTCGCGCTCTTTTTTTCTTTCTTTAACTTTTTCCGTTTTTCTTCAATCATTTGATTGACCTTGAATTTCGCTTCTTCTACCACTTCGAGCGCTTTATTCCTCGTTTTTTCATCCTCTATCGCTTTATATGCTTTATTTAATACATCGAACGCTTTTTGTGATCTTTCTCTATCGTCAGGATTCTTATCGGGATGTAATAGAATCGATAACTTTTTATATTGCTTTTTAATTATCTCAATACCATCTTCAGGTTCTACTAATAACACATCGAAAGCTGAAAAATAAATTATACCGTAAACGTTAAATGATATGATATGGTATGGTATGGTTATATAATTCAATATACCCCAGCATTACCTGACATCCCAATGGGGAAATTCGAAAAACACGACGATTTCGGAAAAATTACGGGTTGCTATGGGGTATAAGCTTAACTTATGCCCCATTGGGGTAAAATGTCAAACTTAACAAAAAATTACTGCGACACGAAAATTGGGTAAAAGTAGCAGTAAACAGCATTTTTAACTGTGGTTTTGCTGTTGATATCTATTATTGAGCTTAAGTTTTTAAGCATAAGGTACTTATTTCTTACCCCATGGGGTAAATTCGATTTCGATAGTTACTGTTTGCTATGGGCAATAAGACTGAGCTTTTACCCCACCCCTTGCCGTGCCTGAGCTTTTTCCAAATGTGGGGTACAATGTCAGGTAATACGGGTAAGATTTACGAGACAGTTTATCATTAAAATTAGTTAAGTTTATTTGATTAAGAGTACGATTGAAATGTTATGGGAATGGAATCAGTTTAGGAGTGTTTATCTAATATACAGTATGTTTTGCACTTCAAACCAGAAAATGTTATCATTTCGTTCACTTAATTCTAAGCCAGTTTTGATTTTCAATCCATGTTCAGTCGATTGTGTACGCGTAACAAAGTCTAAACTCAACTCAATTCATTTTCATATGATATATTAACAATAAATTTGTAATATTAAATTTAGAGCGAATAGAAGTAACGTTTTGGAGGTAAAGAGCAAAAAATGCGCTCATTGTTACACGATATTTACGGTTTACAATACAATGTAAATGATAATTAAAACTGATTCCAAATCGATTACAATTATAAATGGAAATAAATAAAAATATATAACAAAAATAGAAATCTAATAGATATATAAAAAGTTACTTACGATTTAAATTGGCGTAAGAACTGCCGGGACGTAACAAACGACTTATTTGTTTATCGGATGTGTAAACCGAGTCATTCTTCTCTATGTTTTTCACCTCAGAATAGAATATCTGAAAATCTGTTTCACTCATACTCGTTGTTAGTAAACACAAACCAAATCAAATCAAAAATAAAAATTAAATCGATTGACATTTGTTGACAATTACGTAACGTTTATGGCGCCACACAGTGAGTGAACGATTAGTAGCATCAGCTCTAGAGATAGCGTCGCTGTCTCTCTGTTTCACTATTTCGCAGTTACAGTATTACACAGTTCTGTATTACATTGCTATGCTATGCTATGCTATAATAATTGGATGCGTTAGTTCTCGTACTCTCGACTCGCACTCGCAGTGCAGTATTCGCTCTCAACTGATGTCTTGTGATTTTGATGTGCATTACGAATAAAACTTTTTCAAAATATCATATCAGTAGTTATAATGCCGCGCAAAGATGAGGAATACTCGAATCAACAAACTTACGATAACGAAGAGATAGAGTTTGATTCGAATAAAGGTATGAATTGATTTGATTGATACTGTATTGGATGATCGACTGCTGTCGTGTCATTCATAATATACTATAGTATGTATGTATGTGTTGTGTTACTGCCGGTGAAAGTACGGTCACATGTATTTGTTTGCAATTACTTTTGACGAGTTTTCACGTGCAAAACAAAACTATATGAAAACAGTTTTACATTTAATTAAATCAATTGAACGGTAATGGAGTGAATGGCACTGAAATCAAACTGAATAGAAGCTCAATATTCACCGATTGGGTCAATGGGATAACTATTACGATAACTATTACTTATTAGCATATAAAAAGCACTGTTGCCATGACTACCATTGGGGAAACTTTTTTTGGGGAAAGCATTTTCTCAATACTTATCTCACTTTAAAGTTTAACTAATTTTTGATCGATTCTTCAATGCTGTGTGCAGTTTTCGCTATCATTTATAAGTTTTCTTTCGGATTTTTACTATTAATTTCACTATTAGTTTGCATTTTTTTTATAAAACTTTTCTAAAAATTCATTTAACTTACAAACACATATTGAAGTTTGTGTTATTATTTTAACGATTCAAAGAAAATTCATTCGCTTAAGAAAAATAGAACACAACTGTTGGAGAGAATAATATAATATAAAGGATCGAAAGATTTGAATTTTAATTGTCGGTTTAATTTAAATTAGCCTTATTTCATACATGCATTTGAATAAAAATATTGATCCAAACTACAAAAAATTGTTTCAATTCAAAGTTGAGTACAGTATCAGTACTTATAGATTTTGACCAATTATGACACATCAACCAAATTATTGTAAATAGAGATTGAAATTTTGAAAAAAGTGTACTACAACTCCAACCAACTCCAAAAGACAATCGCTCCAACTCCACACAAACTCCATTCTATTTTTAATTTTCAATTACAGCTCCAATTAGCTCCACTAGAATCTCATTCCAACTCCATTCCAACTCCAACACTCTTTTTTAGAATTACATTTATAAAGCATGCATAAAGTAAATTAGTTGCACATTTTTTGCAATTACTGTATTGTAAAACATTTGAATGGAAATTAAAATTTCTAATCGATAAACAAGTTATTCATCCAACGCCAATAAATATTTTGTCGACTTCAACCAACTCCAACCATTAGCATAAAAAATTTCACTCGAGCTCCACTCCATTCCCATTTCCATGTCACGAAAAAGTCTATTAGAATATAACTCTCATCCTACTTCTTTAAAATAATTTTTGTAAGTAAATTCCAAATACCGTAATACTCGCTAATGTTTCATATTTTGAAGTAATTTTTAAAAATTGTCAATTTAAACGGCGGATAAACTGAACGAACTGTAATTTATATGTGTGACTCGATATTTTGATAGTCTTAAGATATTTTTTGAAAACTAAATTACTTAATGTTTAATTCATTTTAAACTTCATTTCAATTAATAATCAAAAACTTTTTTGTTTTGTACATTTATTTGTTGTGTTATTTAAGAGTTAATGTCTTAAGTGTATAAAATTTATACTATTATTCTGATCTATATGTCAATAATGGAAAAAAGTCATTGTGTTTTCTAATACTGTGTTGAAACTAATAATGGGACAAAGCTTAAAGTCAAATTTAAAGATATTGTTTAAATCTAAATCTAAAAGCTCAGAGTTTGGTGAGCTTTTCGAGCTTTAAAGTTCTTTAATGCAGAGGTTCTCAAACTTAGGGTCGCGACCCAAAACAGGGTCGCAATGTTGAAGTTTTGTTTCGTATGGTTTATATGAATTATGGTCGCCATTCAAAATAATTATCAATTATCTTTCTCAGTTCAATATAACTATGGGCGTTATTATGCCTTATTAAAAGTATAAATAATCATTATGATTATTTGCGTTTTTGTATTGAATGATCTCAGATTATTATAGCTAATTAACCATTTATTAAAATTCAAAAAATTTGTTGAATAAATACCGGGTCGCGTAAACATTTTTGTTAAGATATTAGGGTCGCGTAACGAAAAAGTTTGAGAACCACTGCTTTAATGAACAAAAAATAACCTAAATGTATCCAATTTCACCTGAACGTAGCATAGATTAACGAAGTATTTTATTATTTGTATAAATTATAACAATGAATATCACACATCAATATTTTAGTTAATATACAGTATACAAAATATATGTCCACATTACTTACTGTCAACTTAATATTATTTTATAAACTTTTTACTCAAAAACTTTTAACTTAACGGTGTTAACCGAAAGCTCCAAATAAAATAAATAAAACACTGTCTTAAAAAGGTAAAATAAATAAAATTTTCCAATTAGATATATATATATATTATTTTGTTTTTAGAAAATCTTTTAAACTTGTGTGCTCAACTTTAAGCTTAGGTATACAGCTTAATGATTAAGCTCAAGCTCTTCTGCAATTTTTTAAAGCTTAAGTTTTTAAGATTTTGAGCGGTTTGAAGCTGAAGCCAAATTGAGCTATTCTTCCATCAATCATATTCGCTAACTTCTGCCAAATATGATGTAGAATTATATACCGTTTTATTTTAAAGGGAAACTGTCTAATAATTAACTACACTAATATCTTAATTTTTTAGATAACACAAAATACCATAAGTTTAAATTATTATATTTAATCTAAAATAGCTGAAGATGATAACGATGATATGGATGACGATTTGCCTGATGATGAGCCTGAAGATGAAACAGAGATGGAAGCGGAAGACGAACAGCCAACAAATATATCTGATAGCATGACTTTGGTTGCGGAGTCGGAAATCAATTATGGAGATGACAGCAATACTATTGAAATGCAACAACAATCACATAAAAAAGAGAAAATAAAAAAGCGTAAAATTCGTGACGGAAATGATAAAAAGAAAGGAAAGAAGAAAAAGAAAAAGAAATCCAGTTTACCTGATAGTGGCGATGAAAATGATTTTCCAATGATTGGTGGCATTATTACAGATTCTGAGTTGGATTATCAAACAGATTCAAAGAAAGTTCGTAAATCGAAAACAGAAAAAATGCAAAAGAGTGTGTTAGAAATATGTCAAGAATTTGATTTAGAAGATGTTCCGTACGAATATACTGAAGCAGATTATCAAAATCTTACAAATTATAAACTTTTTTCTCAACATATAAGACCTTTGATAGCAAAAGCTAACCCCAAGATAGCGATGGGCAAAATGGTTACGTTAATATCAGCAAAATGGAGAGAATTTATCGGAAATAATCCCAAAAATGATTGCACACAATTAGTTGAAGACGAAATTCCAAAAAAGGGTAAAAAAGCGAAAGTGAAATCAGTTCCATCGATTAAAATCAAAATTGGATCTCTAAACGCAAATAAACGCAAAAAACATAATACTTCTGACGAAGAAGAAAGTCTAAGTGAACCAAATAGAAGTGATATAGAATTTGAGACGGCATTAGAAGAAGCGCAAAATCGCGCCACACCTCCACCCAAGTCTGATAAAAAGAAGAAAACAAAGAAAATAAAGAAGAAAAAGAAAACAAAGACAACGGCCAGCTTTCCATCGGGAAATGGTGCTTCAGATAATGAAAATGGTTATGAAACCGATCATCAAGACTACTGCGAAGTGTGTCAACAGGGAGGAGAAATCATTTTGTGCGACACTTGTCCACGTGCTTATCATTTAGTATGTTTGGAACCAGAACTGGAAGAAGCGCCAGAAGGCAAGTGGAGTTGTCCTCATTGCGAAGGAGAAGGCGTTCAGGACCAAGAAATTGAGGTTCCGCACCAAACTAATAATGATCATCACATGGAATTTTGCAGAGTTTGTCGCGATGGCGGAGAATTGTTATGTTGCGACGCTTGTCCTTCCGCTTATCACACTTATTGCTTATCTCCTCCTCTTCGAACTGTACCAGACGGTGACTGGCATTGTCCGCGTTGTTCTGTTGAGCCTTTGAAAGGAAAAGTGGCCAAAATATTAACGTGGCGTTGGGCTGAGATATATAAAGAAGATGACATAATAAAAATAAGTGACACGAAATCGAATGATGATATTCCTGCCGCTCAACCATCAACCAGTAAAAAACCGCAACCAAAGCCTCAGAGAGAGTTTTTTGTAAAATGGCATGATATGAGTTATTGGCACTGCAGTTGGATCTCTGAGGTACAACTTGATGTATATCATCCATCAATGTATAGAAATTACTGTAGAAAAAATGATATGGACGAACCTCCGCCTTTAGATGACGGAAGTTCTAACGATATTACTGAACCCGTCGAGATTGAACCAACTCCTGAACAATCGGAAGAAATAACTGCCGCCACTGGAATGAAGCGAAAACTAAAAAAGAATTTAAAAAGAAGTGATGTAAATCTCGAGGAAAAATATTATAGATATGGTATAAGACCTGAATGGCTACAAGTTCATCGAGTGATTAACCATAAGCAACTTAAAGATGGCAGAACATTATATCTGGTTAAATGGCGTGATCTTCCTTATGATCAGGCGTCGTGGGAATTCGATGATTCCGTTGATTTTGAAATTACTGACATGAAAAGAGCTATTGATTATTACTGGGATTTAAGAAGCTCTGCAGATGTTTTTACTGGTAAAAAGAATAATTTTAGTAAGAAAGGAAAGGGTAAAAAACTTAAAAATGACGCCAGAGATGAAAGCATTGAACGCAAGGCAACTCCACCGCCAGAAAAACCAGTGGTCGATCCAAAAAAGAAGTATGAATACCAACCGCTTTATATTGACGCGACTGGCATGGAATTACATCCATATCAACTTGAAGGCGTTAATTGGCTTCGCTATTCATGGTCTCATCTCACTGATACTATATTGGCCGATGAAATGGGTTTAGGAAAGACTATTCAAACCATTGTATTCCTATATTCTCTGTTCAAAGAGGGTCACTGTAGAGGTCCTTTTCTTGTTTCAGCTCCTCTTTCCACTATCATTAATTGGGAACGAGAATTCGAAATATGGGCTCCAGATTTTTACGTTGTAACTTATATCGGAGATAAGGATAGCAGAGCTGTGATTAGAGAACATGAATTAAGTTTCGAAGAGGGAGCTGTTCGCGGCGGTGCGAAGGCTTCCAGAATTAAGAAAGATTGTCCAATCAAATTCCATGTTTTGCTAACTTCGTACGAATTAAATTGCATCGATGCCGCAACTCTTGGTTCTGTTGAATGGCAAGTATTAGTTGTCGATGAGGCTCATCGTCTCAAGAATAATCAATCGAAATTTTTTCGTGTTCTTAATTCATATAAAATTAATTATAAATTGCTATTAACTGGTACTCCTCTGCAAAATAATTTGGAAGAATTGTTTCATTTGCTTAACTTTATGAGTTCTTCGAGTTTCAATGACATGCAAGGCTTTCTAAACGAATTTGCAGAAATCGCTAAAGAAGAACAGGTTAAGAAACTTCATGATCTATTAGGGCCTCATCTGCTTCGGCGTCTAAAAGCGGATGTACTTAAAGGCATACCTGCTAAAAGTGAATTTATTGTTAGAGTAGATTTGGCTCACATGCAAAAGAAATATTACAAATATATATTGACTAGAAATTTTGAAGCTTTAAATGCAAAGGGAGGCGGACATCAAGTATCGCTTGTTAATATTATGATGGATTTAAAGAAATGCTGTAACCATCCATATCTATTTCCTGCTGCGGCACAAGAGGCGCCAAAAATGCCAAATGGAGCGTATGAGGGCAATGGTCTCGTTAGGTCTTGCGGTAAATTAATTTTATTGCAAAAAATGTTGAGAACATTACATGACGACGGACACCGAGTTTTAATATTTTCTCAAATGACGAAAATGCTTGATATACTTGAAGATTTTTTAGAATTTGAATGTTATAAATACGAAAGAATTGATGGCGGAATTACGGGTAACTTACGTCAAGAAGCGATCGATCGATTCAACGCACCCGGAGCTCCACAATTCTGTTTTCTACTTTCTACCAGAGCTGGTGGATTAGGAATAAATTTAGCCACAGCTGATACTGTTGTTATTTATGATTCTGATTGGAATCCTCACAATGATATTCAAGCGTTTAGCAGAGCTCATCGTATCGGTCAGGCGAACAAAGTTATGATCTATCGTTTTGTGACGCGTGCTTCCGTCGAAGAGCGTATCACACAAGTGGCTAAAAAAAAGATGATGTTAACGCATTTAGTTGTTAGACCAGGACTTGGAAGTAGAAGTGCTGCCATGTCTAAGCAAGAATTAGATGATATTCTGCGTTTTGGAACCGAAGAATTATTTAAAGACGAAGAAGGAAAAGATGATATTGCCATTCATTATGACGACAAAGCGATCGGCGAACTTCTCGACAGAACTAAGGAAGGCATCGAACAAAAAGAATTGTGGGCTAATGAGTACCTTAGTTCTTTCAAAGTTGCCTCTTATGTCACTATGGATGCGGAGGAAGACGAGCCCGAAACTGAAATTTTAAAACAAGAAGTTGAAAGCGCAGATCCAGCGTATTGGGAAAAATTATTGAGACATCATTACGAACAACAACAAGAAGATTTGGCTCGTACTTTAGGAAAAGGCAAAAGAGTGAGAAAACAAGTGAATTACAATGACGCGATGGGATCTCAAGAAGAACAAAATTGGCAGGAAAATATTTCTGACTATAATTCCGATTTTTCGATGCCATCCGGTAAATTCAATCTTTACATGTTTTTTGTTTATTTATACTTTTTATATTATAAATTTCGATTTTTTCAGTTATAGATAACTGACTCTTTAATTTTTAGCGATTTACTTGTAGGTTACGAAAACTTATTAATATTTTAAACTCCTTAAAATTTTTCATTTTCTTTTATAATCGAATTCATAAGCTTATTAACTTTATGGCTGAAAAATATTACGTTTTATATCCATTCCCTGGGTTATCTTTCTCATAACCACAGCAGTTTTACAGTTATATTTTTCTTTACATTTGGATATTTTGTTTAAAGTAATTATGGTTTTAGCTTAACAATTATTATAAGAGTCAATATTTGTTCGAATCATATAAGAGAATCCATAAATTTATTTTTCTTATTTCATAATTTTCCCTTCAATATAAAAATTTATTTTTTCCTTTAATATATTTTAAAATAGATGATAATGAAGATGATGACGATTTTGAAGAAAAGAATGAAGAGAAAGGCGTGCGATCGCGCAAAAGAGAGCGCGGAGAGAAAGACAGACCACTTCCTCCATTGCTTGCTAGAGTTGGTGGTAATATTGAGGTATTTAAATAAATGCTATATTAATAACATACCATAAGTTTTATAAACCAAAGCAATTTATATTTTTCAATTTCTGCACATTATTTAAATGAATTCTAAACCTAAAAAATGGTTTTAATTTCTAAATTATGCAGAAATATTATTATTTCGAAGATTTTTTGAGGAGAATCTCATTAGTGATGATTTTCTCTTAAAGGCATTTTCCAACATTAAAGAAAAAATATATTTTAAATTGTATTTTTAATTTCAACTTTTAAAAATTTATTTAATATTAGATGCTATTCTCTATTCTTTGATCGTTTAATTTGTTACTTCAAATTGATTATTTATTAAAGGTGCTTGGATTTAATGCTCGTCAACGTAAAGCATTTTTGAACGCTATAATGCGTTACGGAATGCCACCTCAAGACGCTTTTAACTCTCAATGGCTCGTTCGTGATCTGCGAGGAAAGTCAGAAAAAAACTTTCGAGCGTACGTATCGCTATTTATGCGTCATTTATGCGAACCTGGAGCTGATAATTCGGAAACTTTTGCTGATGGAGTTCCGCGCGAAGGTTTGTCGAGACAACACGTGTTGACTCGTATAGGAGTGATGTCACTTATACGTAAAAAAGTTCAAGAATTTGAACACATAAATGGTTTGGTGAGTATAATATTTGCTGAATCAGATCTCGTTGAAAATGGACAAAATGGGTTGACATCTTCGACTGCAAAATCGTCATCTTCAGCGACGTCCACACCTATCGATAGCAAAGCTCCATCGCCAACACTTATCGATGCCAAAGATACGACAGATGAGCAAAATGCCACCAAAGATGAAACTACAGACGAAAAACCTTTAGATATCAGTAAGAAAGAAGATAATAGTGTTAATAATAATATAAAGCCAGAACCAAAAGAAGCGGAAAATACTATTGATTTATCAAAAACATCGCAAGACGAGCAAACAAGTCAAGCAAACGAGTCATCCGAGAAAAAAATTGATACTGAGCTGACAACTTCTGATGAGAACAAAGTGTTAGATTTGAATGAATCTGATGAATGTAAAAATAAAGAAAATGAAATGACCAATGGATGTAAAGATCTAACCATTGAAAAAGCAGAGATAGTTGACGAACCAAAAGAAGATAAAAAAAGTTTACCGAAGCAAAAATTTATGTTTAACATCGCTGACGGAGGTTTTACGGAACTGCAGACACTTTGGCAAAACGAAGAAAAAGCTGCGGTTCCCTCCCGTGAGTACGAGATATGGCACAGACGTCATGATTATTGGCTTCTCGCTGGTATTGTCAAACATGGTTATGGACGCTGGCAGGACATACAAAATGATACCATTTTTGCTATCATTAATGAAGTAAGTTTTATTGTTATACAGTTAAACTAAAATTTGATTATATATAGTACCGTATTTTCCCGACTATAAGGCGCGCCTTATATAAAAATAAAAACATTTATATTGAAAATTAAGCAATTGCGCCTTATATATGGGTTGCGCCTAATACAAAGAAAATATTAAAATTGAGTCGAACTCTATCAGTTTCAAAATTGAAGGCATCTAATAATTCTGCGTAAGGAAGTAGATCTTAATTAAACAATTTAAACTTATTTGTATAAGAATCAAGTATAGGTGGAATTTTGTTTAAATTAAGTAAAGATGTTCACTGGTCGGTTAACCCGACGGCTTTAGCCAACTGGTTTCTTAAAGGTTCTGTTCTGGTTACTATTTACTCTTACTCGTATTTTTTGGTTCATTTCTCGCAATCATTGTTAATAGTTTTAAATTAAGTTTGCCTTCGATGTCAATAGTAATATGATTACAATTGCTGTCAAAAACGTTAAATTTGGTTCCACTCGTAATATATTCAGATAATATTTCCAATCCTTTTTGAACCCAATTCGGACCAAAAATCGTAACACAATTGTCACGATATTTTTCATTTGAAATATCACTTAAAGTTTGGTATTTTCTTAAAAATATCTTTGGAAACGAATTTACAGACATATTCTTAACCCTTACTTAATATTCTATAATAAATAACTTTTCTTAAAAAGCAAAACAATTGATAAAATTTTTATATTATTTCTATTAAATTATTTATGTTAACATTTGTTTATACGGCATCGCCATTGAAACCAATAAAAGGATCACAACAAACACTACTCGTATAACACGCATGTCTGATTAACACGTGAGACAAGCATTGTATCATAGTTGCCGTATGTAAGACCGGACGCCACGAATCCTAGCTGCACACGGATAAAACAATGTGATCGATACTAAAGCGTATTCCTTTTAACGTATTAAGTAACAAAAAAATAGTTTGGAGAGTATGATTATCGATAACGGTGATTATAAGTATACAAGAAAAATGAATGAAATACATTGACTAGACATCAAACGTTCCGATATATTCTATTGACGCCTGGTCTTACATATGGCAACTATGCATTGTATAAGAAAATATTTTATATTTATCTAACATAACAGTCTGTTGACATACCGTATGTTAACAATTGTTTTTGATAATATAATACTATTTACAATGCTTTACACTTATCGTAAAAAATATATTTATGAAATACTGTTAACTTATTTATAATATGAAAAAGTTTTTACGACAGTGTTTTAAATAAGTTTTAAAAAGTACTTTAGATTTTTATTTATTTAACACAATTTCTCATTTAAATACGTTCTAATAGACTGTTAATACGATATATATTTCTTATAGAGTAAGTATGTTACTGTTATAATTGTAATTCACATAAACCAATGAATGAAGTTATTAATATGTTTGTACTGTTTAATATGATTTAATTAAAATAGTTAGAAAAACTCGTTAGAAATTTTAAATTCAAAAATAATTTAAAAATGGATTAAAACTTAAAATAAATTCATTAAAAATCTATGCTCTCACAAAAAATTAATTATAAAAATTAAATATACTGTATATTGTAAGGCTGATTTAGTTTTGACGATTTTTAATATTTTCTAAAACTGTTTCGGGCGCCAGACGACCAGACCTTTTGGTCGTCAAGTTATTTTGAGTTCATTTAACTTTCACTTACTTTATTATTTTCAAAATTACTGAAACTTTAAGTTGAATAATAATATTTATTAATAGTTAAGATAACTTTTAAGATACATTGAAGATTATAATGAGAACTTAAGAATAATTTAGATAAGAGAATTAGAATAGAGTATTAAGAGTTTAGTTTAAACGA
>JAQGAW010000912.1:0-22925 GCA_034698025.1 Phthiracarus crinitus
AAATAAAAGAATAATAAATTAATAAATTATTATACAATTATAAAATTTTAAATGCACATTAAACAATACTTAAAAGTATTTTAAATCCTATATTGATTATAAAATCATTATTGATTTGTATTTTTTATTTGATTTTTATAATAGAAAGGAAACATTATTCTTGATAACAGAAATATTCTGATTAGTATACATCATTACAAAGGACAACGAAAATCGGGGTTAAAATCTAGCAAATTCGGGGTGTAAAAAATTGAATTTTCGGGGAGAATTCAGGCTATGTATAATTTTAATTTATCCTTTATCTCGTGGGATTTTAACTAATTTTTTGAAATTTGACTAAAAAATTTTAAATTTTGGTCATGCTGGGGTTTTAGGAGATTTCGTGCAAATCGGGCTAAAAGAGCAAATTAGGGGATACCGGGCTAAATTAATGGGGGTTTATTTTCTTAATTTATAATATAATTTGTATTTATAAAACTACCTCGAAGACAATATAAATGTTTGCTCTTCGGGCCAAAAGCCGAATCCTGTTTTTCTTAATCTTTATAAACTATATTAAATACTTTTTAAAATTATTTACACATATAACAATACATAAAAAACCATTGATAAGAAGAATTAAGAGTTTTTTTTATTTTTTTGTATTTTTTGTAGTATTATTTGTATTTTTTTTATTTAATTTTTGTATTTTTAATTTCTTTTTTGTTTTTTAAATATATAAAATAATACTTAATATTACATAATTAATCTTGTTTTTCAATAACAAATATATTTTCATTGTTGTAAATGTGATCATTTAAATTTTATTCTTGAAAAAGATCACTCATAGTTGATTTAGGGAATTATCTATTTATATCATATTTTTGACTATTGTTACCCAACCCACTTATAAAATTGAAAAAATCCTAGAAAATGTAAACACATCTGTAAAAATTTATATTTTTAAAAGGGTTTACTTTAATTTTTGAATTATGATCAAAAATTTCAATTTGTATATTTCCTCATGGAAAATTAAACTTACTCAAAATATCTTTTGGTTCATTTCTAATTACAGTTGGAATGTTTATTTCAAAAGATGTTGAAGCAGTACTTTCATGCGTTTTGGTGTTTAATTCTTCAAACTGGATATGGTGTCTTTGTTAATTTACGGAGAAAGATTCACTGGGATTGATATTGTTTTCATTTCAGATAACTATTTTGTCAGTCTAAGTTGCTTTTATATAATCAAATAAATTTAAATTATTTAATTGATCAAATTTGTCCATTGTTTTAGCTGTAAATTTCTTTATTTTTCTTCCCTTCTTTTCTTCGTATTCCTTTTCCAAATCAATAAGAAATTGCTAAAATTTTTTACAAACTTTGCTGTTGTCAAAACTACTTCTTGGCTCCCAACTACATTCATTTTCTTCATATCCAAACCATTTTACATAAAATACTTCAATACCATCAGTGTTTATTTTTTTCACTAATTTCTTCAATTGCATAAATTTCTTTTATAATTATTTTTGAACTGCTTTTCTCTTTTTTGTTGATTTTTTGTTTTTTTCAATGCCTTTTTTTCACTTACTTTCTTGATTATAAGCAGAGGGCGGATATTTGGTTTATTCCCAATTAACCCCAAAACCACAAAATTTCTTAAAATTTCGTTATAACCACCAAATATTCAAAAAGTGCCTTTAATTAACCAAATTTAAATGTTTTAGAAATTTTTAATTGAAAAATACGTATCGAAAACTAATAAAGCAAAAATTATTTTAAATTTTTACTATTTTCTTATATTAAACAAAAGTTTCAACTAAATATTATTAAAGGTTTTTTGATGGAAATCCTACTATGCATATGCTATTTAGAGTAATATTTATTGAATCAGTACATGCTAGTAATGTTCTTAATATTATACCCTTTAAATAATAATATTCTTAATAAAAAATGAGAGAGACTATTATAAGAAAGTTATGAGATACACTAAATTAAAAAATATTATAAATTTTCTAATTTAAGTCATGTTTTATATAACCACCAAATTTTAAAATTTTTGTTTCCAAATAACCACCAAATTTCTTGATTTGTTTTAACCAAATATCCGCCCTCTGTTTATATTATAGAAACAAATGTTTCTCATAAACCAAAATTACAAATGAAAGATCCGATTATATGATTGGCTGTCAATCAAAAATAATATGCGTTAAAACTATATATCTATTGTTTAATTTTATAATTTGGAATAAAATCGATTGAATATAATTAACAAACACCACTCGTGCAAAACAGCACACGTTCAGCCTCACGACGTCTCACCAAACCAGGCAACACTACACTGCCGGAGTATATCCATCGACCAAACTCTTGAGATGCGGCATAAATCTGTGCCTCTTTAAGTAATCTCAATAAAGTAGACGTTTGAAAATTACCGCAACCGACGTTAAATGCGAATGAAACCAACTAAATGTTTATAGATTACAATTAATAATCAATGGATAATTACGTCATATACTACAATACAGGTATACTATACTACTCTTACGGCAGCGAATTGATTGTTGTTAACGCTCGGCACTTGTCTATCCACACACCCTTCAAACGTTACGAGATCTCTTTGGAGTATAGCACTCGCTTGCGCTTCAGTTATTGGAGCCACGATTGAATCGCAATCTTTATGAGCGTCGCAATTGTGTCCGTAACCAATTGTTAGGTAACCCTAATCATCAAAAATTGGTGGTCATATTGTATTGAGAAAATTAGAGTTTATAAATAATTCAAATTAGCACTCAATTTCGCAAAATAGTATAATAGTAATATCATTTTGGCACTTATTGTTTAATAAGTTTATATCAAGTTTATATAAGTTTTTTTTATAAGTTTATATCAAAGCACAATATCATTTTTTTGGCAAATCTCACTCAAATTTATATAAATAATTATTCGATACTTATTTTATATGAAGGTTAAAAAAATATAGACAAACAGATGTTAATCCGTACTTTGCTATGTTTTAAATTGAGATTTTTTAAAACACGTTCTAAAATACTTGGGTCTTAAACTTGAAAATCTCATTTGTTAAAATTAGTTTTAAGTACTTGGAACCATACAAGAGTTTACGTAACATTAAATAATTATAATTATTTTCCTATTTGTTTGATTACATAACAAAGCGTTTTTTTAATTTTTTTGTTTAGAACTATTTATGCTCCGACTAGACTAGTAAATAGTTAAAATTTTCAGACCCGAGCACGACAACTGCCCGAGCCGACAAGAGTACGACAATCATCCACTCGATCTGGCTAGATTCACATTTTATGTACTTCAACCAATTTTGCTATATTTTCTAAAATTTAACAGCAAAATAGTACAACTTATTCAAAAAATAGAAAATAATTATTTACTATTCTATAAAAATTTTAATTTAACTGACATTGTTCTTATTTTTATGTAACTTTGCAAAAGTAGATATATGGAATTGACATTGTATGTCTGTCAGTCCGTCACACCTTTTATATTTATTAAGGGAAACTTTCTCTATATTTATTAAGGGATTTTACCGATCTTTATATTTAATAATGGATATTATCAATTCTTTATATTTATAAATGGAATTTAAAAATGCCTAAAAATCAATAAATAAATATTGTTGAAATGAAAAAATTGATAATTTTTAATAATATATCGTTGAAAAGCACATAAGGAAAAAGTTATTGTTGGAGATTAAAAAATTTGGATAAAAAATTAAAAAATTCATCGTTTAAAAACAAAATTTTTTGGCATCTACAGGTATTGCTTGTATTTATTTAATAACCAAAAGCGAGTTGCATCTGCCATTATTGATAATAATATATAATACCCGATATCGAGTGGCTTCTGCCATTAATTTCTTGTTACCTTATATAAGACCGAAATCGAGTGGCAACTTAATAATATCATATAAGACCGATATAGAGTGGCTCCTACCACTATTGATAATAATAATTATAATACCCGATATATTTGCGGTATCTGCCTCCTATGTCTATTAATATCATATAAGACGGAAATAGAATGGCACCTGCCACTAATGTCTAATAATATATAATACTCGATATCGGATGGCATCTGCCATTAATATATTTAAAATTCAAAATTATGTCACAGTCTTAATAGGCTCCTCCCCTGGTGGTCCCATCCCTCGACATCTATATCATTGGATCCAGTATGAAAAGTTTAGGAAAAATGGAGATATATGGAGGGGGTGGGCCCCCTTGGGGGTTGAAGTGGTAAAATACTTAAATTGGGGTCGGGATAGGGTCCGGATGGGTCGGGGTTGGGTCTGAATTGGTCTATGAGGGGTCTGGGTTGGTCGGGATCAAATGGAGGGGTTTCAAGGAGGTGGGCCCCCTCTGGGAGGTTGAGGTGAAAAAAATTAAAATTAAAACGTTAACAACTATACCATTGCAATCTGCGTAAAAAAGAGTAAGATTTGAGGTGTCACTTATTTGGGGTGGGTAACACCTCCATAGGTGGCGGACCCCCTAATGGGTTGAAGACGGGTTTTTACTCTAGTCTATTAAAAATTTACAAAAATGAAAAATTAATATAAACTAAAAGATTCATATTTTAAAAACAAAATATCTGCCACTTATGTCTAATAATATAATTTAAAACCGAAATTGAGTGGCTTTTGCCGATTTTGTATATAAAATTTAATAATTCCCAAAAATGAGTGGCAACTGCCGCTATTGTCTAAAATTTTATTTAACACACAAAATGGAGTGGCATCTTCCGTATTGGTAATAATTCATATAAAGGGTAACACAAAGTTTTTACTAATGCGACGTCACTTTTTCAAATTTAAATGTATGTTAAAAACTGACTTCGTTAGTAAACGCTTTGTGTCACCCTTTATTACTAAACAAAGTTGCATCTCCTAATAACTTTTTCTATATAATATAGATATAAAATATTACAAATATTACATTGCAACAAAATAAAATTTTAAAATATAATTTAGTAATAATGGAAAAGAGCGAAAGTAGAGCGAGAGATCAAAAACCAGCCTAAAATCTAAACTACAAAATTACCGTCTTATGACATTATCGATCTTGTTTTCTATTAAATTAATATTATTTTAGAAAATCAGGCTTTCTCCTGAAAATTTTCAAACCCGACCCGACAAAGTTGTCGGGTTCCCGACCCAAGTCTGATATTTCGGGTACCCGTTTAATAGTCTACTCCGAACATTTATCATCAATCTCTTGTATTCTTGGAAGTTCGCGCTTAAAAGCTTAATCTCGTTTATACGTCGCAACAGCAATAAACCACTTTAAAAACTATCAAAATGTCGCTTAAATATATTAATTAAAAAGCATTAACAATTTAATTTAATAAATTTAGATTATTTCTATTGTTTTTAATGTTATAGAAAACCCAATAAAATTAGACTCACAGCAGCGTCATAATAGAAATTAGCTCTAAAACCTTCAAACTCTTTAATTAAATTAAGTCCAGCGGCGTTTATTGTTCTACAGCTGACCAGTGTTAACAGAGATAGAAAGATCACTGCAATAATTTTGATCATTTTAATGCTTAACTTTACTTATTAACTTAGACTTGTAATTGCGATATCAATACTACGGTAATTCACTATTTATGCTTTGCAAGCGGACATAGAGTTTGGTAATTTTAGCATATGTTCGATGAATTATCAATTATTGTGAACAGTTTAATTCGTATCACGTTTTAAAAACTATTTCTCAACAAAACTAGTATTCGGATAATACGTGAAGTATGAATTTACGTGAAGTATTTTAAAGTGCAAAAAGATTATCTGATTAATATATCAACTTTTATTTGATTAAACATTTAAGGAAAAAATTTTTATCTAACATAAGATATGAATTAGTTATAATGGATTATGATTATTAAGTGTTAATAATAGGTTAGTGTAATTTACGTGGGAATACACCGAATTAGACCCTTATTAATGAGATTAATACGAAGTTCTATAACATATCTTTGTTTGTTGCGCCATAATAACCACAAGAACACACCCTAACCAAAGCACATCTGTGAAAATTCCTATTATTAGAATTTTAATGATAAGCGCAATGCAATTTCAATTATAGAACATGCTCTGCCGAGCAATTGTTTTATTCGTGCTTAATTCAAGGAGTAAAATAATCTTTATTTCTTTATGGAAAAAGGAAAATCGTTTTCAAACTCTTGGATTATTTTCTGAAAATTTTTTAAATATGCTAAACTGAATTATATAATGAACTATCTCTGAAATTTTTTTAGTTAAAAATTATTTTTTAAAAATAAAAATTGGTTTAAATTATTTAATAAAATTCTTTATTTTTCTCAAAGTATTAATCTTTGAGTATTAATCTATGCTCTTTGATTTTTTTTGCTCACAAATTATTTTACTTCTTCTAATTTTGTTGTAGACTATAATGAATGTTTTAATAATTTCTTTGAATTTCTGGGCTTATTTTTCGAAGAATGGCTTGTAAACATTAATTTTAAAAAATAAAAATATAAAAATAATGAAACAAAAGACAAAATTTGAAAAAAAAAAACACTTTCGCAAGACTTTTAAAAATTATCCGAATTATTTAACTTTTAAAAATTATCCGAATTATTTAATCATTTAACTTTTTAAATATAATATTCGGTAAAATGCTTTAAAAACTTTTATTTGTTTCAAAATTAATTCAAAATAAATCGATTGAGTTTAACATTAAACAAATATAATCAAATAGACTAACAAACACCACCCGTGCAAAACAACACACGTTCAGCCTCTCTTCGTCTGACCAAACCTTCGAGCTTAACGCCTCCGGCATTAACCCATAGACCAAACTGTTTAGATGCGGCCGCAATGTCACCGGCTTTAATATCTTTCAGTAAAGTTGATGACTCGAAACTACCGCAACCCAAGTTAAATGAGAATGAAACCAACTGCAATAATTAATAAATCAAATATAAAATCAAGTTATAATTATATGACGGTTTCTTTTTAAATACTAACGGCAGCGAATTGATTGTCGTTAACACTCGGCGCCTGAGCGTTGACACAGTTTTCAAACGTTACCAGATCTTTCTGGAGAAGAGCAACGCCTTGAGCTTGGGTTAAAGGAGTAGACATTGTACCACAATCGGTATGTGCGTCGCAATTGTGTCCATAGCCAATGGTTTTGTGACCCTAATCACAAGTAATAATATTGTCAGTTGAAACTTGACTTTAAAATCGTTAATAAACCTTTAAAGTTTCGGTATTATAGCAACCCTTCGATCCCAGAAATTCTCCCGGAATCTTACCAATCAATTAATGTATTTATTACAGTGTAATGATTACAATTGTTATACAACCTTTTTATGAAGTTTTTGCGGTTCATTTACAATGATTTATGCAGTTATATATGTTATTTATCCAAAATTTTAATTATAATTAGTTATAAATAGTGCAAATCATATAAACAATTTTACGATAGTATTTGTTAGCTATAACTAATTTGTAAAAGCATTAGTTAATACTTGAGTTCCAATGTAGAACTATAACTCACTATTTTTTAGCTTATGGACATTATTAAAATTAATGACCTTTTAAGAATTATAAATTTTAATTATCAAATTATATCCTCAATATTGAAATATCATGATAATTTAATAAACTTGCTATAATTGATCAATTTTTATAAAAACAATAAAATTAAGACTTACTGCAGAATCAGTATAGAAATTGGCTCTAAAACCTTCAAATTCTTCAATCAATGCAAGTCCAGCGGCGTTTATAGCTCTACAGCTGACCGTTGATAACGAAGAAAGAACAATCAACGCAATAACTTTAATCATTTTAAATGTCAAAACTACCTTTTTATTTCACTTTAATGTAATTTAAAAGTAATTATATCAATACTAAACAATTGCCAATTTATAGTTTGCAAACGGATATCACGTTTGGTAATTGTAGCATATGTTCAGATTAATTATCATTTATTGTTAACATTTTAATACCACTTATATTATCTTAAACAATATTTTCTCTACTCTTCTCAGTTTAGTAGCTCGACTTTTTTATATGTTTATTAATTATTTTATTAAATCCTGAAAATTAGACAAAGGTTAAACCATAATTAAATAATCTCGAATACCTGTATCAAACCTAAACGAATATTCAAAAAGATAATTTTTTTACGTTTTTTCTATTACCCTAATTTAATTAAATTTAATCTCGGATTATTCACAGAATTAAAATATAAAAATTTTTTAAATTACCATAAAATTATATTATATTTTCTATTAATAATCTTAGAAAATGTAATGAAATAAATACTAGCGATTAAACTACATTTGCGTTTAAAGCAGGGTTTCCCAAGAGGGGGGTCTAGCCCCTGTATACCCTGAAAATTGAAAAAGTCGATCACCCTACCCAAAATTTTGAGATTTCAAGGACAAAAAAATTTTCAAATTTTAAATTTTTTTTTGTCTAATTGAAAAAAAATTGTCCATCAAATCCGATTAGTTTTTGTGACCCCCTTAAATTTTTGTCAAATTTTCAAAAAATTATCGTTTAAATTCGTTTTGTTTTTCGTGGGGGCTTGGTTTAGGCTTTCGCCGTGAAATATTTTTTAAAATAATCTTTTTTAGAAAAAACTTTTGGGCCCGAGGCAAAAATCTTGTACGCTAAATCCGGTGAGTTTGACCACCTCCCCTTGAATTTTGAAAAAAAGTCGAAAGGACACCCCTCCTAGACCATCAGACCTTGGGAAACCCTGGTTTAAAGTTGATTGTTAATAACAAGTCTTCTACAATAATAAAAACAAACTACTGTAACATTCATCTTAAAAAAGTTTATTAAAAATTAATTACATTGATTTAGAACTTATTAATTTGAACTTTTTTCAAATCTTTATAATGTGAATTTAAAGTAGCTTTTAAATTAGTAAAAGGGCTTTTTAAAAATTATGCATTTTCTTTAAAAACATTTTATATTTCCAATTAATACTGATATAAAAAATCATTGATTTATTAAAAGTGTTTAATTGAATGATGCGCTTCAAAAATGGCACTTAATTTTTTAATTATTGAATAACATGTTATTTATATCTTATTCATTGTTGTGTTTTATTGGTACTTTTTTACATAGTAATCAGAATATTCATTTTATTATAACTATATCTCAGATTTACAGTGAGTTAGAAAATAATTAATATAAAAGTTGGCATTTTCGGGTTTTACATATTTTAATAGGGATTTTACATCATTAGCTTTCTGTTCAGATATAAAATATTTGTTTTCATTTATAAGGTTTGTCAACATAGAACTAACATCCAAGTTTTTAATGAAGTTATAAACTATAGGTTTATCGTTATAATCACTATAGCATTCAATATTACCGTTGAAATTATATTTAATTTTAGAAAGTTTTGAAATATTTATATTAATATTTGAATTACGTTTAAGCAATTTTTGTAATCCTTTACTTCAGCTTTAATAACTTCAAAATTGCATTCATTTAAAAATTTTAAATAAGTTTCTACGCATTCAATTGTTTCATATTTTTTTAATTTACTTGAAAAAACTCCGAAATTAGCGTCACATCTGCAATAATAATGTCCCCTAACAGGGTATAAATGAACAATTTTAACTAAAAACGTATAAGAAAACTAACTTAAAAATTTAACCAAAGTATAATTTTTATTTTGGGAATAACATGAATCACTAAATAAAATTATTTTTTCTATGTTTTTAGTCAATAACTTTTTAAAAATACAATGAATAAAACTACATATAGTGTTGGGACCCTTTTTATTCTCTCCCTAAAAACCAAAAAATATAACTTTTGTTAAAATTATGGACATGAATATTACACAACATTAACCAAAGTAGTCTTAAATAAAAACTAGAGGTAACTGGAAGTTTTGGCAAATTTTTATTTTGAGAATAATCAAATTCTATTAATAATGATTTTTCTCAATTTTTAAAATATTTCTTTTAAAGATTTATAATTTTCAACTTTAATTTTATGAATGTTATAGTATTAATTTATCATTACTTTAATTGCTTAAACCTATATTTTTGCACTCATAGCAAAAATCGCAAACGTGAGATCTAGGTTGACAAAACCCTGTTATAATTATTTTTAAAATAATTAATAAAAGTTTTTCTGTGCAAATTTAAATGTTGAACATTAGTTAATTTTCTAAAATGCTCTGAAAATAACTTAAACAATACTGTATAACTTAACTCAGGATTTTCAAAATATAATCGATTAGTTGTAGAGTAATGTGATATTGTTTTAGGAATTTTATGAATCCATTCTCTAAAAATATTCCATATATTTTCATCAATAGTATTAGTTCTAATTGAATGTAAACCTCTTTTATCGAAAACGTTTTCTCCTTTAAAATTAAAATAAGTTTTTTATAAGTAGAAACTAATTTTAATTGACCTCTTAATATTTTTGATTGAATGCCTCTTAATCTTTTTGATGTAATTTGAAATAATTGCATAAAAAACTTTTTGCAAACTTTTACTTCATATCCATTTGATTCAAAATAATAATCCCAGCGAATAATCTTTCTTTTTATTAGTTTTAATAAAAATTGGTTTTGATTATTATAGTCAGATAAGGCCCAAAACTTTTCGAAAGTTACAATATGTTCATTTATTATGTTCATTGGGACTTTAGTGTAACATTTATTGTGTCAACAGTTTGATACCACTTTAAATACTTTTGAAAGAATTAATTTATTGCTTTTGGTTTTATATTCTTGACCCTAAAATTTTTTATTAATAATAATCAGTAAATGGAAATACTATTTACCGAATTCTTCAATAGTTTTAATTTATTTTTCTGCCATAAATATGGAAATGTTTTTCTATTTGAACACACTTTACTTTTTAGAGTTTCTAATACTTTAATTTTCTCTATACGTTCATTAAAATGCAAAAACTTTGTATTAATTTGACTCATTATTAATTATATTACTATTTGCTATAATCCTCTTAATTATCGAATCAATTAACAAAATAGAATTTATATTCAATATTTAAAAGTGCCAACAATAGGTAAAGTTTATTAAGAAATAGTTATATCACTTAACGCATTATTCAATAATTAAAAATTTAAGTGCCCTTTTTGAAGCGCAGCATTCAATTGCATCAAATAATTAATTTTTCATCAGTTTATATTGAAGACAAAATACTTTTATTATTAAATATAACATTTTTAAAATTACAAAGTATAGCAACTTATCAACAAAGACTAAATTAATGTTCTCTGATTTATGCAAAGCATTAATTATTACGAAATCACAATTTCAAAACATATGCTTATTTATAATTTCATTTCCTTTTATTTATAAATTCCTTAAATCGTTATTTAAAAGTATTATGTAATTACCATTGTTAGCTGAGACAAAAGAGCATTGTTAATAATAACAATTATAGTATATAACTTTCACTGTTTAATCGCAGTCAAACTGGTTATAAGAGTACTTTATTTAATTCATATAAATATGAATGTTAACAACTGACTGTTTATAGAATTAAAATTTTATTAATCTCATACTCAAACTCAGCTTCTATGAAATTTTCAAGGCAAATACATTTAATCGATAGTAATATTTCAAAAATAATTACTTTTCCGGAAATATTAATCGGAGAAAACAATTAAGTCGAAAAAGTTTAAATATAATAATGATTAAAAGCGACAGAAGATGGCTGTGACGAGAGTGGCTGAAACTATTTTATATCCAAGCGATTCAAAAGATATCGATTTGTTTTGCCCAAAATATGCCACTCTCTCGCACTCATTCGCACACTCTCTACTGAATCATTCGTGTCCTTAGTGTAAGAAGTTTGTTGTCGCAGTTTTTTATGTCCATAATCATATGGCTGTTTAAAAACCCATGTGATCTGTTTCTTCTCGAACCTCTTCCACACATCAGAGAAATGGGGGTAACAATAATTTATTATCATAATTAGTGTTCAAACTCGATGGAAATTGTTAACATTTTATTGTATTTTCGTCGTTGAGCGTGACATATATGAAGGTGTGAGACAAAAAATTATGTGGTATGTATTGGTTAAATTTTTTTTGTATAAATTAAATTATATAATTACGTTTAATACAAGTCTTTATCATACGTAAACATTTAATATTAGGATTTAATTCACTAAATTTGAATTAGAGTGGAAAAATTTAGTGAATTAAATTGTATAATGTAAATCAACAGTAGTTGGGAATAAATCGATAATAAGTTAAATAGATTATTATGTGACAGATATAAAAAAATACTGTAGAGATTCGAAAACTTAATATTTTCCTTTTACTATTAGACACAAAAAGAGAAGTTTAATATCGCAACAATTGTTTTTTTTGAGTAATATAAAATATTACTAGAACTCTTAGACTAGTAACCCATATAATAAATCAATCAATTTTCTATTAATAACTTTAACCTTTCGAAAATTATATCCCTGAAAGTGATAACCAATGAATAATCATTTATTTCGGTGAAATATAAACAAATAAGGTTTGCAAATGCGATCATTATAATTAAAATGTAAAGCCATTCGTAATCTAACATTTATTTTTACAAAACATTTAATAGACATTAATCGTGACATTTTTAGCCCACTAAAAAAATCATTGCAATTTTATATTTAATTAAAATCGTAGAATTATATGTAAACTAAATATTTTTTAAAAATAAATAATCACTTTTGAAATTATTTTAAAAATAAATACTCATACAATTATGTTATTTATTCTATTATAATTAATTCTCTTAGATTTTCGATTAAATTTTTAACAATTTTCTTATGTGCAGTAATTTTTAAACTTCTTTAAATTATGTGAATGAGAACCAAATTTTTAATCTATTTTAAATACCCTTCTGGATACCCTAAGATTAATAGTGTCGCTAGAATAATATATTTAAACTTTCAAGTTTAAACAGTATCTTTGTAACATTGACCGAAATCTATTGATTTTTCCTATTTTTCAAGTTATATACAGTATACACATTTATATTTATTTTCAGTTAAATTCCCAAATTCCTTTGAAACTATATTACAACTGTTATGTGCTAAAACTCAGGCTTCGACGAAATTTATTGCAAAACGCGCACATTTTTTTCGATTACGCTGACAATACATTATTATATCGCCGAAACAGAAAATGGGAAGGAATTGAGTGCATTAATGTTTCACTTTATCCCCAAATATTGAGTCATTTCCTCTCAGGCGTAATAAGCGTATCAGAAGGATTTATTGGTGCTGCTGTAGTAGCGCTGCACCGGTAATAACTTTTAGTAGCAGCATGTGTTCATTTATTTTGGACCAGAATTATTTGCTTAAGGTTTAGGTGAAATGTAGCTTTGCTTTGATTTTATTTGTCATATTAGAGGATGTGTGTAACAGAGTGAATATCTGATGATTTAAGATTAGGTTTTTATGGATCTCTAGATTATTATTATTACAATTTAGTTTAGTTTGTGATCGAAGTTTTAGTGTTTGTCTTGAAAAAGTATGAAACCTTTGATACTTTGCGCACAAATCGCGATCTTTTGAAGTGTCCGTATGTAAGCACCATTAACTATTAAATGTTTAAAAAGAGCTCTCTTAAAGTAAGTTAAATAAGTCTATATTATTTTGCTGGTATTATAATTTTGTCAAATGTCACCGAAACATAAAATTTATTTTAAAACGCGATGAAAATTTTATGCGAAAAAGTTGAGTTTAAAATAAACTCCAAAACAAATAGATCTCGAATATAAAATAAATGCGGAGTTTATGTTAAATAAGATTTTCGATTTAAGGTTTTATTTTTTCAAGCAAAACATTTTGATATAATGGAAGTTTTATAAAATATTTACAGGAGTGTAAAGAGCAGTAGTGTTGTCATTCAATAAATTCTGTGTTGTTTTTGACAACTATTTTTTCATGAAGTAAATCAAATCCCATTTATAAAATAAAAGCAACAATTCATAAGCTGTCACAAGACGCGTGTCTCCACACATTTTTTCCGATAAATCGATTTCGTTGGGCATTAAGTTTTAAATTCGACAGTTAGGAAGTAATAAAACTTTTAAGACGGCTTAAGAAAACTGTTGTTTCACAAATAAAATGCTTCACTAAACACTTTTCTCGTTCTTTTTTAGTTAATCATACGTCATCTCAAAGAAACTGTATCTAATTGTTAATTTATAAGCTAAATATTTGCTCGCGAACATCAAGACCTTAACTAATACCACAAATATATATAACTAGATTCCTAACCTACTCTTTCTTTCTCTTGTTTTTTTTCTTGTGCCCAGAATTTTATCTCAATAACTATACAAACACAGCGCACACATACACAGACATATACAAAGATAAAATAGTTTCCAATGAGAAAAGTTATATAACAAACATTTAATTTAGACATAACAGTACTTTATTTGTTCACTTGTGCTTTTGCTCTCAATCAGTCACATAAATAAAGTGCACTTTTATTATATAAATATTCTGTTCGTCAGTGTATATTTTCGTTTCTCTTATTCAATCCCTATTTATTCGGCTAATTCTCTACTTTAGTCTACGCTATTGAACAGCTAATCAAACAAAAATTAAATTAATGCAGAAATGTTTCTCTATTGGCTTGAGGTTTCATTTACGAGGCACTGTAAATGTTTAGTTAATTAAAGCGATACGCAGTCTACACGAAAACTTAAGAGCAAAAAAATGTTTCTCTCGCTTTTAATGTGACGTCTGAGAGCACTTATATATGTATCCTCCAATACTATTCGCACGCAAATTACATGACAACCGAATTTTTTATTAATAAATGATTGACAGACAAGTTTTTTGCTTTTAAGAGCAATTCACGGTTTACTAATTTGGACAGGAAAGAGGGAAAATTATATTTTCAAAGATTATTCGGGCGTATAGGGAATAATTCACGTATAAAATTTTTTTATTATTTTCTCTTTCTTATTTGACTTCTTATTCTTTGCGCTACTTATGCTAATTTTGCGTTCGAAGATCGCGTTTCGCTTCTTTTACACTAGTTTTCCGTAATTTTATTTTTCCGCTGAGAATTCATACATTTACTGTATGCGTAAATTTTTCTGCTGTGTATTCCTGCAGTTCTTTATAAATATGCACACTTCACCATTGGTGAAACTGAAATAAAATACGCGAACAGTAGCTGTAGAGTAATAAACAGAAATATATCTGTAAATCGAATATATAGTATAAATTTCGCAATCCTACTACTCTTTTGGATTTCATAATTTTTTCTTGAGGTTATTATGAAAGATATATTGAACAATAAGAACGAGATTTTATATACAACGAAATGAAAAACAGAAAAAAATAAAAAATATAAATAGAACGAAATTTCGAAAACAATATTATTATTATTATTATTTTCAAACCAAAATTTCAAAATATATATCATATTAAAGAAAATAATCAAAATTTAAATAATTCAACCGTATTATTAAGACTATATTCAGTTTTAAATTAATTTTACAGAAAAAACTTTACAAAGAAAATTCAGGAGAGTGTATCAAATAAATCAATTCTTGTTTTGATGGAATCGGAAATTTTGTAAATAATCGCTCGCATCTTTCCGCTTCGTTTAAGCCTAATTTTTGAGCAATTTTTAGCCCGCCATCAGGTGTATCGAGAGTCACATAATTTAAGCCATTAGTTTCGGATAAATTAATGTGTTTAATTAAGTTAAATATTAACGCTTCAGCAATCAAATCATTATCGGCGTAAACCGGTCCGAGCATAGCGTTATTACCGGCATCGGGTTTTACGCAACCGAACCCGATCACAGTATTATCCGGTGATGTGTTGTCAACGGCAACAACTGTAAAGCACTCATCACTCAATAGAAATAGAGTTAATACTTTTTCGCGATTAAATAAGTGTACATTACTGTCATAATCGATAATTTTATTTAGCAATTCTCTACTATTTTCAAACTGTGCTTTAAAAGTAATTATCGCGATGTTTACACTATTTTCTGGTTTAATAATATCTAAATCTTTCGGAAATCCATACAAAACAACGAGTGATCGATGTTCACGAACACTAAACCCGGCTCTATTCAAATACTTATCAAACATCGCTGACACGGCATGCAATCCACAATTATGATCACCGATGTGTTGCAAGCATAGGTCAAATAATTGTCGGCCGATTCCCTTATTCTGATATTCACTCAGAACACCGTATAAACCGAAAAAGCCGTGAGATTCTTTCAAAACAGGCGCAGCGCAAACGCCTATCAGTTTTCCGGTATTAGCGTTAACCGCAACGTAGAAACCGTTTGGATCGCAACGGAGAAACGCTCGCACAGTAACAGCGCTTTCGTACATACGATGCGTTGCGAATACGGCTAACGCTTCGTCGATATCGTTTGGTGTCATTTTTCTTATTGTAAATTCGCTGTCTCTTCGAATTTCGATTAATGCTGTATCATTTGTATTACGTATTGAATCCATTTTTTAGAAAATACCCCGAATTACCGCTTACTATAGCAGATTTATTCCCTCTGTTTTGGCCAAATTTTTTGCAATATTATCAAACTGCAGAGCACAGCATAAAAAATTTATTTATATAAATGATACTAGTCGTTATCAACAGCGCACACTGTTTTTTTCTGTAAGTGCCAATACGCACAAATCAAACTATTTTTTAAGATTCTGCTCTCAAAACTAATAATGTGATAAAAGTTTTTATTTGTAGATGGCTCTACACTCTAGAGAATATAAACCGATTGTTTTGTAATTAATATTTTAAAGATTAATAAATTCTTATCGTTTTTATCAATTTATATTATTTTGATCAATATTATTCAATTTTATTCATCTCACTTTCTTTTCATTTCTGTGTACGTACTTTAGACGTTTCTCTAACAAATACATCCGCTATAGAATTAAACTATTATTAGCGTATAATTTAATGTAAAGCATTATTAATACGATAGTAAGCTATAAATAAATTATTAACACCGCTAACAAATATCATTCGCGTTAAATTAAATATTTATCTTTGTTTCATTGAATGATAGAATTTTGTTTTCATTACTAGGTTTGACTTACATGTTATTTGAACAAAATTATTAATGGTTTTTTGCATTTATTATTACGCGTTGTTTGCACTTTTAAACATTGTGTTATTAATCGCCTTCGGATATGAAATGTATTAATACGGATACTAATATATTACCACTCTTTTTATTCGTATTTTGCATTAACATATTCTATGTTAATTTTTCTTGAAATGTTTGCTTTAAAATTTACAAACATTTTGAACTTAAATTTGAAAAACAACATAACCAGAGACTCTATACAATCTGAAGTTACTGTCCGTTTTTAATGTCTTAGTAGAATGCACGTGATTGGGGATGGAAGGGGTGGGACTGGAATGGAGATGATAACTAGAAGTCGAAATGGATTAATAAGGGTATGTAAAAGATGATTTTAATAAAGTTTGAAAATGGCTGTAAAGTTATGCGAAATTTAGGTCAATAATGATGTATTTCATGGATGTCAGAATACTGAATACATGTGACAGTTCGTGTGCAACTGTTTCCAAAAGGTTTTTTCGATCTCTTAAAATTTAAGATCTAAGAAGAAAATATTTGTCGCGTTCCTGAAGACCAGAACTACATTTTATTATATTTATTGTAAGCTTTATTCATTTATTTAAGGCGTTATCCATTTAAAATAGTTTAGATAAAATTGGTTTGTCTGATGAGTTTAAGTTAATTAAACGAAATATTTTATTTGATACAAGTTAAATAATTATCACTTTCTAGAAAAGTTTTATTTCCTTTTTATCCCTGATATAATTTATGGAATGCCTGTTAATTTATTACATTAATTTAATTACTAAATGATTAGTTATCACTTAGTTTCAGGGTGTTCTAAACTTTAACGGTTTATCTCTTTTCGTAGCTTTTCATTTCGTTGTATCATACAGTATTTCCCAAATCGCCGTCTAATAAATACAATTAATTTAATAATTTATATTAGATTTTTTTATTTGTAAATGTTTAAAAATAGGTATGCGGACATTTGTATTTTGCAATAATTATTATGATTTACACATTGTTTAAAATACAAACAATAAAATCATATGTTTTAAATTTTTTGAATTTATTACTGAACACTATTGACCACTAATGAAAGTAAAATCAGTTTATACATAAATTACGAAAATTATTAAGGCAGCGAAATGGGAAATTACAACTCTTTTGATCAAATGAATATCCTTTGGGAATTCTTCAATATTTTGAGGATGAATATATGATCATAGGATTTAAGCGACAATATTTTGTCATAAGACCAAATTTTTCCCCGAAGCAAACATAAATGATATTCAAAATCAAGAATTTTAACGATATTTTTTTGAAACTTCGAAAAATTAAAAGGAGTTACAAAACTCGTCGGTTTTGATGGATTATTTTTTCATATTTTTCATTTAGTAATATTAATTTGTAAAAAATTTCAATTTTGAGCTTAAATTTTTGTTTATATTTTATAAAATATTCTAATTTCAAATCCAAAGAAATTCAAAAAATGGATACTTCTTATTATAAAGGGACACCTTATACATCATAATTTAATAAAATGTTCTTCTCATTAATTCGTTTATCTACGCGTAATTTAGAACTTTATATTAAGTTAATGAATATTAATGTATTTCGCGAAATGTGGGGGAAATTTCATTTTCTCTAATCCGATTACTTTTGTCAATTTTATTTCCGTCTTAAATACTAATTACATCATTAGCTGAAAGATACTGTTACTCATCTTTGACGAAAGGATTTTGACGAGCATTGTGTATATTAGCGATAATAAACTTAACATAAAGTTGTGATTATGAACACAATAAAAGATGACTGTAAAAATTTTTTTTGACATTATTACAGCAGTGTTTCCCACTATTGTTCACTCAATTAAATTAAATAGATTTTTATTGTCAAAAGGTTTTGTAGCGGTGGTGGTGGCAGTTACTTTCAGTAATTCATGTTTTAGAAAAAAATTATTGGCTTTGTGTTTAGAGAATGATTTTTGTTGTATTATTATTATAATTTCAATCAATTTATTGCACAGTATATTATTAAGTGTATGATTCAATTTTTGCAATTCTTTAAAATAGCTGATGAAAACAGTGATATATAATTTCACGACACATTTGGTTTTTCACTTTCCCACAGACATAAAGTGATATCAGATAAGAGGTTTTTTACATTTGATCTTATCTTTATCGCACACTTCAACAAGCAATGCAATTGTTTTATATTGAAATACAAGCAATTTTAAATTATATTAATTCTTTTATTTATTGTTTTGAGGCTTATGTTAGAATTACTACTCTATTATGTTAGCATTTTTTTCAGTTATTCTGATTCCCTTTTTTTAAAAAAAACATTTATGCGAACTCTAGAGAATTGTTTTAAAATAATAGCATTATGTTTTTAAAAATTTTACGAAAACCTTTATTCGAAAATATTTGAAATTTTTTCTAAAATAATTCATAACTATAACCAATGTTTAGTTTTAACCATTTTTTGTTTTAAAAAATATTAAAATTAATTAACACTATGTTTAAAACAGATAACATAACTATTTGGCTTAAATAAATGTTTTTCTTATACACATCTAACGTACTGTATAAGCGATGCGTCTATACTTTAATCACACTCGATCTGAGAATAAGTGTATACAGTACCTGTCATTTAAACAAGTTTACGCGTTGATTATAGATATCTGAAAACAATACGTTTTTAGATAAAAAGAAGCGATAATTCTTCCAAGATTACAATGTACTAAAAGTACCTGTATATTCGGGGGTAAAATATAAATAAAAAAGTTTAACGCAAGCGAAAAATAAAAATGCTCTTAACTTCAAGGCTCTGAAACTGAACTAATCTTTTTCAATCTTATTTTTGTTTTCTCACATCGCTAATGGATCAAAAGCTCTATTATCCCAATTCACTTGTGCATTATGGCAAACTAATGCAAAAAAAAGTTTAAAGCTAACTTTAAGGCGACTGTTAAATGTAAAAAGACACGTCTAAATTAAGGAAGCGTCGATTCGTTAGCAAAGATAATCAAATAAACATTAGCTAATGTTATACAATTATCAAAAATAAAGATGAATGTGACTGCTGTGACCCTAAAACATTTTAAAATTATTATGAATGCATTCCATGCCACTATAAGTTAATTATGATTTGTTGTTATAACAGTAATCAATAACTATTATTTAATACTGACAATGTAGTCACACAATCCGTTTAGTGTCCATCGCTCACGAAAATATTACTTTCTTTTATGAAACGAACTCGTTTCCGATATAATGGATTTGCTTACTGGTAGTTGAGCTCAAATAACAATAATAATATCAAACTGTTTCGCAATTCATTTACCAGTAGTTTGAAAGCGCGCTATCATGAATCAGAAAGACTATTCGTGCGAATCGAACCGCTTTGCAGTGTAGTCATCGTTATACTACATAAATAAATAGACAGTCAAACATTCCAGTATTTCTGTTTTTGCGAAGAATTATGAGTTTAGACTAACTGAATGAAATGAAGCCGTTAACCCAATACAGAAATGAACCAAAAAAATGAAAAGTTTTATTGTTGCCACCAATGACTCGGTAATAGCAATTAAAGCTGACACAAACTTACGCGACAATTTCTCACCTAAATATAAATGTTAGCTGTTTTTAAACTTCTATTGTTATCGATTTCTTTCGATGATTAGATGTTTGATTTTAAAACTTAAAACAGTTCGCATTTTTTTTTGCTGATGAGTTGAAGGGTCATTAACTCTATCTGTTTCGTTATACTATTTCCGAACTGCAATGATATTTGAAATACGAATAGCATTTACATAATCAAATCGACCATTTAATCGCTTTGGTGATTATTTTGCGCATTTAAAGTATCGGTTCGAGAAATTCACGGCATTCTGAATAAGTCGTTGTCACCTTACTCTTACAACAGCTGCTGTTCCGTTCAAATAAAGAAAAAGTTTAAAATCGAAATGAGTTTTTTAACGATTTTTTTATTATTTGGCAATAAATATAGTTTCATGACACTAACTTTTTTCGATATCAATTATTTAACTCTTTTACTTTTATTATCGGACTATTTTATTTAACGCTTAATTAAAATGTTGTGAAAGCTATTCAAAGCTAGTTTTATATGACATACACTGTTAAATTAACTAGATTTTAATGTTAAAATTTATAATGATTTAATGCACAAATGAGAAAAAATTACCGAATTTCTAAATTAGTGCTTAAATCTATTTGTCGACATTAAAATTAAAACAATTTTTATAACCAAACTGGCAATTGTTATAAACATTTAATTTAATCAAATTCTTAACTTTCATTGAAAGAACCAAAAAATAGTATTAAATTATTCATATAATGATTACAATAAATTATAATAATGGGCCGACACTAATGACCTTAAAAATAAACTTTATTCAGTTGATTCATCTGACGACACACCCTCTTCGCAGTTTTAGGAAAATTAGCTTTTTTAAAAAATATATAAAATAGAATAAAATGCTGCGATAAATTATACTTTTGATATAATTTGTATTCAGGGCGAACGCTATAATGCTTATGCACACACAAAACAGTATTTCACTCTTAATACTTCTTCGCGTCTCAATGTTTCTTCGCACGTAACGAAACTTTGTACTATCGCTGTATTGTTTAGTGAGGGTGTGTGTGCGCCACTAACTATACCGTGAGTTATGTGTGCAAAATGGAAATAATAAGAAACATTTTTTGGGGTACAAAGTAATAATAATTGTTTAATAGATTTTGTTGTAAAGAGTCTATTTATTTCGTGATTACCAGTAATAATAGTGCGCTGAAAATTCCTATTTAATTGTTTGCCTAAATTTTTTTGTGCCTTCATTTAGGAATTGAAAAAAAACTTCAAACTAAATTACTTTTGATACACGAATAATTCAATGGAGATGTCATTTAATTTTTTGAAGTGAAACTATGGTTGACTGGCAATAGAGCTCCACAATGGGTACGCAGCGTATTATCCAAATTTATATATATTCATAAAATACATTATGTGTGTGTTTATAACAGAAAAAATTCACTATAAAAAATATAATAAAGAATAGCACACAAACACTTGGCTCACTCGTGTGTTCATTACTTTTCACTAAAAGTCTATTATTATAAATTATTCTTTATTATACTTTTAAGAGAGATATTGCATGGCCATAACCATAACATGCGAGATATACCATACCATCCATGCCATGCTGTATACACTTCTTAATGGTGTATCAAAACTTATTTATTCTTATTCACTATTGCGTAACTAATTTTTTTCCTTAGCTCTCAGAGCGCCACCAAAAAAGGAAAAGTTTGAGAGCATAACAGTTGGCGTTTTATAGCAAAAACTTTATTCGGTTCTTTTTTTATGTGTGCGCCATATTATCATGAGATTTCAATTATAATTTCTGTAAGTGTTATCTTTTATGTATTTCCTGTGAAGTAATCTGTGGCACAGGCCTTATTCTTGGGTTTTTTCTCTCGCTCTCGCTCTTACCAGTGTGTTATTGTTGCATCAATTGAATAGTTTTATGTACTGATTGCTGTCAGAAAAGTTTCACTTTACGCAGTATTCGTACGTTTTTCTTAGTTTTTTCACTCTCTCGCACTGGAAATATTTTTTTTCGTATCGATTTAGAAAGTAATTTTTTATATTTAGAACTTTACTGATCTTTACTTTCGTTATATACGTTAATTTTTTTATCGACGTTTTAAAATAAAAATAGATTTTCAGGTAATTTTTCTCTTTTTATTTGCTATTACAGTCTGACCCCGATTATAGCAACTCATTGGTGCAAATAAAATTATTTGCCATAATCGGGATTTGCTATAATCCG
>JAQGAW010000913.1:0-22919 GCA_034698025.1 Phthiracarus crinitus
CACACGGACACACAGACAGACAGACAGACAATGTCAAATCCATAAGCTCTCCTTTTTTTAAAAAGTGAGCTAAAAAAATAAATATTTTATTAAAATATAATAGACTTTCCGTTTTAATGTATACTGGAATTTTAACTAGGCTTCGCTCCGTTATGCACGCCATAGCGGCTCCAGAATGTATTTATAGTATAAACTTTGCTAACGTCATGTGCACGACTAGCTATACATTAAAAATCAAAATCGCTAGATTGGCGCGCATAACGGATCGAAGCATGATTGTAACCATAATTTAATTAAATATTTTTAAATAAAATTCGATCGAACTGTCGGTTAATTGTTTTGGCAATATTATTGTATTTTATTATTAGATAAATATTCATTAAAATTTTTTCAGAATCATATATTGTCGTGTATCTGCAGAAGTAGTAGTGTGGACCGAGAAGTATATACACCAGAATCCAGGAATTCTGGTGTGGGACCGCTTGATATCAAGGAATACCACAAGAAAACACGAGAATCAATTACCACGAGTCACGTAAGTAAAGTTAATGTTAAGTATAGGAATCACTTAACATAAAGAATAAACACTGAAAGCACGCTATAAAAATGCTTTATTTAAAACAAGTATTAACTTATATGTTTAACATGTAAGAACGAAGTGAATAGCAAACGTGTACATACATTGCATTATGACTAAAGCTTAGTACATAATTATGAGTATTGACGAAGTAAATGTAATGACTAAAGAACTAAATGAAAAGTTCAAGATAAGTAACTAATAGTGTAGTGACTTAGTGTCACATACATTATATATATGTATAGTTTAAAATATATTTTTAATAATTAAAAGATAACGGTTACCTAATAGTTTAACCCTAATGGTTAAAAAACTTTAACTTAAATTCCCTCAAAAATGTTAAAAGTTTAACCTTTTAACGTAAACGAGTTTTGGGGTTAAAATTTAACCGTTAAAATGCTATAAGAATATCAATTTCAAATGTGTTTTAATTTGTATTATCAACTTATATTTCGCAAAAATTTGTATGATGTGGTTGTTATGTCACCCATAAAGCCAACAGATATAATCGTTGACCGATAGATCGAATGAACGAATGCCGATATACCAAAATATATTCAAATAATGTATGAATAAAAAAGTTGATATGAATAAATAATGAGTAAACGATGTTTGAATCAAACTATGAGTGATCGATGAATAGTTAACAAAACCTTATCATTGAAACGAATGTGAACTTTGAATATAAAATTGAAATAAATTTGTGAAATGTCGCGATTAAACGTTTGATCAATAGATCAATCGAATCAAATAAATAATTAATAATTAAATTAAATTAACTAAATTTAGGTCTATTTATCACTAATTAAAATATCAAATTAAATAAATGACAAATAATGTAAAACTAATATTTATTGTACGTACAAAATAAATCGTGTCTTTTTTGTTTTGATAACGTGACATCATTTTTCGCTCGCATTAACATATATACATTTGAGGTCACATTATCAAAAGAAAAAAGCCACACAAATACAACTTAATAGTTGCTGAACAAAACATAAAGTGAAGTTCTTTACATACATTATTCTATATATAAACAAAATGTATTCTCGTTAAGACTAGAGTTAAATGAATTGATTAAACAGTTAAATGATTTGACCAAAACAGGTTTTGAGTTAAATGAAAAGCTCTAGCGGTTAAATCATTTGCTCAAACCTCCCATATTGGTTAAATGATATGCTCATAGAGTTAAATCAAGTGAAATTCACTGTATATTGTCTGTTAAATCAGATGAGATTTCCGTAACTCATCAAATATAAAAATTTAATGTTAATAACACCCGAAAAAGTTATGCATAATTAAGCGGTTATTTTAAATCATTTAAGTGCATTTTTGAGTTGCATAAAATTAAATTTTTAATCGCATAATAGTCGCGTCTCTATTTATTATCGATTGAAAAACTTTTAATCTACTGAAACCTTTAGAATGAAAATGTAAAATCTAAAAATTTGGAAAATAAATCTTAAAACGGCTTAATGAAAGAATGTACAGTATGTCCGTAAAACTTTTTGTAAAGTAGCGAATGTACAAAAAAAATTTTAAATCTTTAATTCTTTACAGTCTTTACGGTCAATCATTATTGAAATACCTGAATATCATAACTTGAATCGCGTGAATACCGGTTAATCGTTTCACAATCACAGACATAAATGACATAATAACTACCGATATAAGCGCTAATATTAAGCCAAAAGCAGGTATTCGTTCGGATAAATTTTTTGCGTTCATTACCAATGATTCCGATTGAATTGGTTGAACAATAGACGTCTCACACTCGATTTTGACGAGTTTTAGCGACACTTCATTATCTATGATTGCCATGATTCGAATCGAGAAATTATTAAATTATTTTAAAAGTTTTGAAGAATTAAAAGAAGCGAATTTTCCTATGAATTGAGATATTAATTTTAAATTAATGGCTTTATTTCATTAAAAGAATCTATAATTGGATGTAAATAGTGTGGAAAACTGGTTATTTCGGTGATAATTTGGCAAATTTACAGCGCTTTACGTTATCAAAACATTTAATTTGATTATAAAAAGTAGCGTTAAGAACATATTTCTGTATTACCAGAAAGTGATAACTATGCCATAATGACCGATCAATATTTGAGTTTTTAAATTTATGGTAATATGCCATAAGTTGGTATATGACTATAGCTAATGGAAGCTGAAAATCCATAAATCCGTGAATATTCATTAGTTGATCATATTATACAATAAATTGTTTTAAGATTTAAATGAAAACAATGAATTCAGAATTTTTAACAAATTAACTTTTTTAAATTACATTAAATTTGTTCAAAATAAACTTATAAATAGAAATCCGCAAATTGGTATCGATATTCTTTGATTAGTGACAATTTGTTAATATTTTTGGCATATATCGTTAAAATAAAAATGGTATCATAATTTATTTATGGAGTCGTTTGATAAGTTATTAGCAATAGACAAATCATATTCATTACACTACTTGTGACTAAACGTTAAGAATATTTAAAAATCGTAATCTGATCGTTTGACAGAAGAGCTATCGATAACATATGTATATTAAGTAATAAACAGTATATGACAAAATTCGAGTTTAATTTCTGTAAAAGCTTAAACTGTTAATGGAAACAAATCGAACCAAACCACACCTTTATCAGCGAAATTAAAGATTTTATCAATTTTCAGTAAATGTTTGCCTCGTATTTCTTATTCTTACTTAACATCCGATTCTTATTAATTAGTCATTAAACTTAATATAATTTTTATTGATAAGCTTTAAGTAAAGATGTGCTCCGAATAAAATAATTTATGTACACTTCACTACCGCTATCAACAAAAATTTTAGATTAATGGTTATCGAATTTTTTATTATTAAAAAAAACAAAGTTTGCAGTTCGTGTCATTTAATACAATTTTATCGCGAAAAGCGTGCGTTTAACCAACAGATGTTGAATATAATCGTTGAGACGAATTTTGAACATTAGATTTGAGGTATAGATTGCTTACGAAAATTATATTTAAATATCGAGAGAAAGCATTTCCGCTCAGTTACTGATGTTCTAATAAAGTAGACGCAAATATAAATTGTATTTAATTTTTTTTATTAACAATCGATTTATTATTTTCAAATTTTTTTGGTCCAAAAATTTAGATTAATCTCCGCTTTTCTGTTTTAATGATTTCAAAAGAAATCAGATTTTGATTTCATATATAGGAAAGTAAACATTGAGTTCATTGTAATTCTTTCACCACTAAAGCGATTAAACTTTTTTTTTGCTTTTTTTAAACCTTTCCTTTTGTTCTTAATCTTTGCGTCTGTTTCTTACGATTGGTAGACATGCACACAGATTTCGATCAGAAAATCGCATAAAAAGAGCTTAAACTTAATGAACAAATTATTATTATTATTATTATTACTCAAATAATCTGATTGTTTTAGATTTTCGATTCTCATTTCTGATAAATACAGTACAGTAGTATTTTTAATTTCATAAGAAAAACTTTCTATCTTTTCCGTCGATTGAAACGAAATCGTTGACCTTATGCTAGAAATAAATCTAAAGCACAGAGAGATCCTTATAATGAACGCGTGACTTACGCGCAAAAAACAGAAAGTATCAAATTGCTAATATTTAAGGAATCACTTTACGAACCGGTGCTATAAAAAACTACGCAAAATAACGCAAGAGGTGTGCGAACGTTCTTATGAATGAAAAATCGAAGCGCTCGTCAGCGCGTAATGGAAGCAAAAGAATTAAAATTTCATTATTAATAGTAAACTGACGTCAGTTCGCCGTCAAAGGAAGTGATAGAGAGATATAATTGGAGAGGAAAACATGTGAACGTTTGAACTTTACTTACTTTACACACAAACAGCGAACAACAAAATAATTTATGCAAAACTAAAATAATACTCAGCCCGCTATGCAATAGGCAGTCAAAAATAAAACAATAAACAACACTCGCTAACTATTCCTAACTACTACTCCTTTCGACGATTGAAAAGCGCCTTTTGTTGTGTCAGAGTCGTGAGCGATAAGTATTCAAAAAATGTTGACTTAATATAAACATTGTTGCTATACATACTTTATACCGGCGTTTAGCGATAAAAAATTCGCGTTTATCTTAAAACGCAGCGCAGAACAGAGATATGCAAACACACGCAACAAAAAATATTTGATTCCAACTGCAGTTTTATTACGAACGGATTTCGAAGAAAATTTTTTTCTATCTCAACACACACTCGAAATGAGTGGCGGAGTCGAGTCGAGGTTAAATAGTTTTGCTATTATGTCGACAGTTATTAATATTTTCGTTAACACAACTACCGCTACATTGTTATTATTATTGTTGCTATTATTATTTGCTCATTAATGAAATGATTATGAAAATATTATTATGAGTCAAAATAAAAGCGCAGCGTAAATATGTTTTTATTTTACGAAAAACACTTCTCTCTAACACTCACTCACTCTTTCATCCTTTTCTTTTTTCCTCAATGAATTTTAACTGCTTATTTCCTTCCATATATACACTCACGCTTAGCGCGAAATAAAAATAAAAAATTTTGCTGGAATTTTTAAATTTTAATTTTTTTTCCACTAATTTTTTTTTTGTAAGAGTATGCCAACGAAATAGTTGTGGGATTTACTGTGCGCTTCTATTTATTTTACACGAGTCTGGCGAACGAAAACATTAGTGTTTCTGAATTTAGGTTAAAAAATAGTTTTTTATTTTTTTCCATATATATATAAATATATGTTTCATAAGAAAATTGTTTTTATAAAATTAAGCGAATTAAGTAATATGTTTACCGAAACAAAAATAAACGAAAATAGAGTAAACGCTAAGCTCAATCGATTATAAGCTTATGATTATTGCGAAAGTTTAAAGACAGACGTATTTTTTTTTGTTTTTCCATACAATGGATATTATTATTGTGTTGTCGTTTTTGAGCGACAAGTTTAGGTCAAACACATTCTGATAGATTTCTGAAAAAAAAACACATTCAAAATAATTATTTATATCAGTTATACATTGTATGTATAGTTGATCGCACTCTAGATAAATGCAAAGAAAAGGGTATTATTGAAAACAACTTTTTAATTGAAAATGGAATTAACACTAAAACTTTTTTTGTTTTTTTAAAGTTTTTTGTTTTTTCTAAAACAAAAGTTAATTCGTTTTCAGAACAAAAACAAATTATTTTCAACCAATAAATCAAAGGCATCGGTGAACACAACTAAATCGTTACACTTTCATAAAAAATTAATTCAAATTATTACGATTTTTAAATAAAAGGTCTTTTATTTTTAAATATAGATAAATATATAATAATAATAATTATGCGCAGAAAAAAGAGGTAAAACTCGTCAATATATATATATTATAATAATGTATATCACTATTACAGTACAATTTCATAGACAAAAAAAGTGGTTATTATTATTATAATAGTGTTTTTAAGGTCAAGAGAGTAAAAGATTAATTACAATTAGGCTCTGATTTTGAAAATATGTTAAGCTTTTATATAATAATAATAATAATAATTTATACAATTATGTGTGTATGTAATGAATGTGGTACTGATAAGATAAATATATATATACGCATATATATAATATTTATAATATACAATATCAATAAGAGCACCACTTATAACATTTCTATACTGAAAAAAACCACACGTAAACGCAGTGAGAGTGAAAAAAAGCACAAATTAAAACGCAAAAAATCATATGACATCTTAGCAGAGAAAAAAACTATCGCGTTATTAAAAAATATTCATATTATAATAAAGCGTGTGCTTTGTGAGTCGATTGTGTGCGAGATTTTTTTCATTCTATAAACCCGTGACCAAAACTCAATGAAACGTATAGAAAATAAAATAGAAGGAGAAAATGAGGTAAACACACACTCACTCACACAGAAATACTACACACACTCCGACAATACAGCGTTAAAAAATTAAATATTACAATATATATTTTCCATTCATTATATTTTTCGGAAAAAAACAACAACGTTTACGTTTAAGTTTTTGCATGTGTTTTACACATTATAAGCTTATACAATATATTTATTATTATACGTCAATACATATGCGCCACACTCTTATAAGTGTTTATATGTTTACCAATAATAATAGTAATGAAAATGTACTTTTAAGATATATAAGATATAAGTAAATATATATTATATAAGAGGAGAGAAAAAATGTTTGCATTTTATTTTTATTTTCTTCGAACGCGTAAATATCATTTATATTTTTAGAAGTCAATGGAGTGGTATTTAATATTTATATTCGTATATATAAGTCTATATTACTGTTTAGGTTAATGGTAAGCGTATATAACGGTTGTTGTTTAAAATAAAACGAAAACAAGTACTATTAAACAATATTGAACAGAACTATTATTCATTGCCCTTAAGTTCGATTATATTAAGATTATTGGGTTGTAAAAAAATTACTAAATCAAATCATGTAAAAGATAACTAATGTATATAAAATTTCTTCTATAATAGGAGGCGAAAAATACATATACGGTATATATAATTATAATTTGTTCGCGGGATTAATAATAAGGGGAAACTAATATAAGCATAATAATAATTAGGTTTAAAATGTTTTAATTCACCGGTACTTGACACTGATATTCGTTAATTTTAATAACAAATAATATTTTGAATCGTTAACCGCAGTATTCATTAACTGCAGTCATAAAAACTATAAAACAGAGAGTTATGTCACATTCATATGCCACGTGAGAGCGTGTGCTTTTTTTTAATTCATTTTGTTTGTCTATAAAGTTTTACTCCAGTTTTCGGTTTTTTATGTAATATGTTATGAAAAAAAATTTACAATTTTATCAAATAATAATTTCATTTGTTTTGTAACGAAATCGTTATTTTCTATATCACAGTCTGGTTTCGACAACATTACGAATATGATTCGTCTGCTGTTTGCAGCAATAGCTAATGTCGTCTTCACCAATATTTAACTTAAAATCCCTAATATCGTCATTTACAACTCTCTTACTGCCACTATTTATAAAACTACCGTTACTGCTATTATTACTACTATTACTAGTGGTTTGTTCGCGCTTCAGCGCGATTATCAATGGTATATCACTGGCTTCGAAGCCAAGAGTCGAACACTCGGTCGGAGATAGGAATTCAGGAAAGCTATCAGCAATTAATACCGATAGTGGACTATAGTTATCGTAAAAACATCGCTTAATTGCGTTACAATTATTATTATTTTTACTATTATTTTTGCTAAAATTACTATTACTAAAATTAGCGTCTAAAACGCATTTTAGTAGAAATGACTTAAGCATTAATTCGTTCAATTTTCGGGAGATATACGCTCGGATTAACGGCGAGCTCAGTCGCAGTGAATGCAGTTTCGACACAGTCTCGCACAGATTGCCGACACGCGGGCTCATACTAGGGGTCATCGGGCCGTGTCTGCCGTCAATCAGACTGACGCGCCACGCGTCGCAATCGCAAGCTATCGTCACTGCGCTGTCGTCGCCGCTCACCGCTAACCTCTCGCCGCAAATTGTCAATAAATGGTCAAAATTGGCCACAGTTTTCGAGCTAATAATACCCTGTATTGGTAAGTGTCGTAAATAGTTGTTCGAAATCGAATTATAAGTCGATTGTAAAGCGATTTGCGTTCGGTTTGTCTGCAACTCAGGCATCGAACACTCGCCGAATCCACAAATCGAGTTCGACTCGCGAATCAACTCAACGTCAATAATATTATTAAAATCACTGCAATGTTTACACGCGTTACTGGTGCTAACAGTTCGCGATTTATCACTAACATTGTCGTCGTCGTTGCCATTAACAGCGGTGACGTCACCGTTCGTGCAAATAATTTGATCGCCGTTAGTGTCGCAGCTGTTTTCGCCTGTCGTCGGACATGCGGTAAAACGTAGGTTTCGATACTCGCGGAAATAGTTCTTAGATATCGGCATAACACTGTCACTGTTAGTATTACTAGAGTCGCCACCGCTGTCCACACAATCTTCTCCTTTAATGTCTTGAGGCGGTGACGAACACTCAGAGCCATCGCCATTACCGTAATAGTCATACGCCTCTCGATCGGTGGCGTTCGACATGGAATCGACATTATCGTCGTGCGACTGGTGCTGATCACGCAACTGTTCCGACTCTTCCTCTTCTTGAGACAATGGCGTGGAAGTCCGGTGGTTCGAGTGGTGTCGCGCCGAACAGGTCATGGAAGCGGAAAACTCTCCGCTTTCGCATATGGTTGATGTGGCGGCGGAACCGCTTTCCGTCAAACTCTCGTAACCGAGACTCTCGTCTCGACTCTTCCGTTCGCTCGCAGACTTAACACTATTTTGATGATTATGATTGGCTGATGACATTGTGGCGAATGCGGACACCGATGAGTGGATGTATGAGTTACTGCCGTTATGATTACTACCGTTTAGTGGAATCACTTTCCGGCAAAATTTAATAGTCTTTTGCTGATGAGTAGCGGATGACGGCGTTAACAATTGCTGCGTTTTCGTTAACGAACCATCATTTAGGAACTGATTTATGACTAATAAGAGTTGCGATATTAGAGACACTTTTCGCGCGTCTTTTGTCCACAGAACTACACGTAATTTATTACTATTTTCGTGATAATTATGCCGAAACATGAGTACAGTGGACACTAGAGTGGACACAAAAAATTGCGACGACTTTGTGTCGCAGCAATCAATTACGGACACGAAATCGTCGATAAACTGTTCAGTAGTAGGCGTCGGACAAAGTCTACAAACCCATAGGTAATCGTTGAATGCTTTGAATGATTTAAGCACAGAGTTTTGCATGTCTTTAGTCGATCGCATCCGCGTTGCGATCAGTTCGCCGATCAAATCGCTCGCAATCGAGTCGATTATCGGCGACTCATTAAACAGAAAATGTCGCAGCAATTGTTGTCGCGATTCCGACTCGCAATCGCTGTGATCGTCCACTAAATCCCATATTAATGCCAAACCGTACTGCCGTTGAAGAGTTTTGCCTTTAATATTATAATAATCAAAAATTATTTCGTTGGTAAATATGAAAATTTTAATTTTATTTGGTCTCACCGTTACTGTATTCGCACTGAAATATGAAACTAGTCATCAGTAAATCGGCGCTCAATTTATGGAGTTTAGACTGAAGTATAGGCGATGCGAAACACCTATTATTGGCCGATCGCTCGTTACAACCATTACTACCAACAGTACCACTGCTGGAACACAGATTCAGTGCCACAGAACCGAATATCATTTCGTGAATTATTTCGTATAGTTTGGCGCGCCTTTCATTTGTGGCATCTGTTGCCGAACTGACAGCCAATCGCGAACAGTTGGACGATGGCGTCAATGCGTTCTGTAGTCGATCGGCCATAACGTGTGGCACGCATTGGTAACCCAATTGACCGCTACTGTTGAATAACATCGCGCCTAATCTCGCGCTCAACCATTGGGTTCCGTTCGCGGCATATGTGTCGCCGTTTGTCGACGAATTAGTAGACGATATCGACGACAGCGAACTCGACAACAGTGACGAAAGCGACGACTTCTTCGACGACGGTTTTCGGTGGTTATTATCGTGCATATTGTTATAGTTATTTGTCGGTTAACTAAATCGAGGATAAGTCTAGAAACTAGTAAACACAGCGCACACACAGACACAGCACTACAGCACTACAGTGTTGTTGAATCGTTTGCGCACATATCGACCAATGCATAACAAACACTGCGAGACATAAAGCATAACATAGCTATCGTTACGAGTATTTCCAAAGCGTTACGTGCATGGCTTCGCGCATGCGTACCATTACGTGAGTGACATCACGCGCTCAAACACTCATACATCCACACACACGCACACTGTTTTCAAATATAAAATAAGACAACACATATACGTACGTGATTTTCTGTATATAGGCGTTCGTACCAAACCATTTCCTCCTCTAATACAGCGATAGAGTCATACGACATTTAAGTTTAAACATCGATGCGTAAACAACATATAAAAGCGATACGAGTCTTATGATTGCGCTCGTAGTGCTGTACAGCTCTGTGACAGTACAGTACGCGTCACTCTCTTGTGATGCGGGGATAAAATATGGGCGCTTATAGTGCTGTATCGTCAATATTCTAGATAAACATTCAATACAAGTACTAAATAGTACTTTTACCGCATTTAAATTAATGATCCCATAGGAAACGAAATAAAATTAAGAAAATATGAAATTGTTCGCTGTTTTATAGTTTGTTTTTCGGTTATTTATGGTTTTCGAGTGTCGTATATTAAAATGAACGTAAATATACCGCACTTGTGTTTTTATTTTTTCGCTTATTTCTCTCCCGCATTGCGCTTTTGAATCGACAATGCATACAACAGTGCATTATTATGTAACGTCAAAACAAGCTCTTGACACAGTGTGCGCGCAATGCTGCGCTTAACGCATAGTTTAGGGCAGACGACTACGCTCTCTCAACGCCGTTAACATTTCGCTTCGTATATAAGACAAACTATTGCCCAATTTATATCTGATACGCCTCTTTATATAACGTGTGACCTGGTTTTTATTTCTCGAAATATTTGTTTATCTACGTTTCTCTCCCTCGCTCTCCCTCTATCTATCTCTCTCTTATTATTGATTATGTATAAAATTTTCGCGAATCATATGATGAATTATATTGCGGTTTTTTATTGTTATAAAACTGCATTTACGGTTTATTTATATACGTTTTCGACGCGAAAGTCATGCATGCGTTTTTGTTATCAAATAATAACGTTTGCGATTCGTGTTTGTTTTCGGTGTCTCCACTGTTTATATTGAATATGGAGACACCTGTATCATAAAAACCGTCCGAAAATAATTACGTAATTGATAAGCGTTTCGTTTTTCTTTTTTTCGGTATATAATATTGTTTATCCCATACGCTATCGGTTACTATAAGAACGATTTTTTCAATTATCGTTATGAGCGCAGTAATTACCGTGTTTTAAGCATTATCGCGATTCTGTAGTCGAACGATAGATAAATAGTTTGTCTGAATATTTTCTGTTTTTCTTTTTTTTCTCGTTTTTTTTTCCTATAAATTTCCAGCACATAAACAACAATAATAACAATAACGTCTCTCGGAATTTTTATTATTTTTTTCGTTGAAAAAAACGCATTTCCTATTTCGAATGCTTGAATGAAAATAAAGTTAATTATTATACGCAGGAAAACAAAAAAAAATGTATTCATGTTTTATATGTTCAGATAATACACAATAGCTTTTCTATTTTTTCTTTCTCTCAACCTCTCTCTACATGTATGAAGTGTTCTGTGTGTGAGTTCGAGTGAATTTATAATCTCCATTGTTATTTTAACTTTTTATTATACGCAATCAAGTTTTAAGAAAAAATAAATAAAGAAAAGAAAAACCTTTTTTTTCTTTATCCTATCCCTGTATGCGTGTGTGTGCTGTCTGTTGTCTGCTATTTAATTATTATAAAACCCATTCTTGCAAACATTTCCTACAGTAGTGCTTAAGTCAGCAGAAAACAAAAAACTTAATATCACATACAGAGAGTTAGATTGTATAATAAAGCGATCACTTGATTGTCGTGATTGTCATGAGACGCGACAGGAAAAAATCATCTCTCAATTTTTTTTGTATGTCATCTAATAGTTGTTAACGAAAAAAAACCACTCACTCTCCCCTTTATTCACACGTCAACGCATAGACAAATCACGTTCGCATAATCTGTTTTACGTATAACGAGACAACGCATTACAGCACGAGTTCTTTTCCTGAGACGCGCTGCACTTTATTAAGAAAAACAACTGTAGATTTATTTCCTCTTAGAGTACTAATATAGTCATACGACTTTTATATATATAACTTTTCTTAACGTCTAAACTGAAATTAAGATATCAGTCTTATGATTACTCTACTCCTATATCTGTAGACATACACTCACATAACTCTTTTAATGCAGGAAAATGATGGGCGAAATAACTGATTCACGTGTAATATACATTTATGTACGTACATAGTCATAGACAGCCAAGCATTACCGTTAAAAGTAATGTTCGGTTGGGAAAAATAAAAAGGAAAACTTTCTCCTAAAACTATTAACTGTGTGAAGAAATTGTTGTGTTTTCTTACGAATGTTTTTCTTTGGTTTCGTATACTTTAATATATGCGCATATTAGATATGTACGTCAAAAGATTAAATAAAAACTAAGTAACATTTAAAAAAAGTAAATTTTTTGTCGTTCTTAATAAATATGCAATATTTTTCGAATGATATGATATATGACCGAACGATATCTTTATATAATATTGCACTGATAAGTACGTACCCGTATATACAGTCTATACAGCTTAGATTTATTACTATTTTTTTGTATTACTTTGTTTTGCCGTCGACTTTTGTTCAAAGAATTTTTTGAATTTTTTTTGATCATATATATAACTTTTACGACTTTCCCTTTATTCAGTAGTAAATCGATTGTTTATATGGCGCCTATTTATCATTAATTTTTATTTTTCGCGTTATTATCTGAAAAATTCTTTATCTGAATTACACTTAATTTTTTAATTTAACCGTTAGAATTCTTTTTCTTTTCGGAAAAAAACTAGTTTAATTTTTTAATAAGCGAAAATGGAAATTTTTTAAAACAAAAAAGTTTAATTAATTATGCATCCAAAGTAACGGCTAAAAAATTAGGAACTCAACTGTTACAGCTAGAGATAATAAGCTAAAAAAACAATATTATTATTTCCATTTAATTATTATTATCGAGCAGAAAAAAGCAAAAAAGAAAACAAAAAAAATATTAACATATTTTATTCCCCAACTGAAGGATATTAATTAATAATTAATCAATTATTTTATGGTGTTATGAAAGCAAGAGTTCTGTCTGCCCGTTCGACTCGTGTGTGTGTTTTTCCCACTCTCTTTTTTGGCTGCCAAAACTTGTTTAGGTTTTTCGAAACCGTTTTCTTTTCTCTTCATTATATATTTAAGAATCGTAACCATTATAACATTGTATTTCTGTCTAATTAGGAAAGTAGAAAAGAAAAGTTCCAAATAATAAAAATGTATTTATTTTTCCCCCTCTGTTTTCCGTGCGTGTGTCCTATTATTATACTTCCTTTTAACTAACAATAATTCCGTTTTTTTTCCTCAATTACTACTGCACTGCATTTCTAAAGATATTGATACAGTATCTCCAATTATAAGACTTAATTATTTGCCGATCAATTATGAAATAAGACAATTTATTTTTGAATAAAAAGAACGCGGATACTTATTTCACGATAAAAATACATGATAGACACAGATATTTTAATTTATTCTGTCTAATATATATGTATTTTTTTCCAAAGACAAAATCATTTGGTATTAAAGCGAAAAATAACAGCACATTATTTAGTCTGCGGATTTCGAAAGCCTTGAACTAAAACTTGAATTAAAAAACCGTTAGACAACCATTTATCTTCATTTCATGCATTAGAGCCAACAAAATCGTTGATGAAGTACAGAGAGGAGGAAAAAAAACAGCCGATAGTTTCGGATACAAGTACTTCCAGACACTGTGCGAAAGTTTTTTCTTGGATCACACAATAGTCTTAAGACATTTTTTGTCAAAAAAAACCGTATTTCTATTAATAGTCTTATGAGAGTGACATATGAGACGAGGAGTGCATCTTATTTTTCTTGTTACGCATCGCACACACAAACACACGAGAAAATGAATCTTTAGCTTTAAATATATTTACCATAAGAGTGTGAGAGAAAAAACAAAGAGAAAAATACTCTTTAATAAATGCTCGCTATTTTACTTTTTCTTTTGTGGTGTATTTAACGCCTGTCTCTCAACAGCTTTCAATAAATCAGACGCGAAATTTTAAGCACCATTTGTAACCCTTTTAAGTAACGGAGGAAAAGAAACAAAAAACGAAAAAACAGTGAAGAGAGAAACAAAACAAAAAGCGCACATCATTTAGAAAACTTATTTTAAAAAGTTTATTTCTTAATATTTTTGTTGTTGTTGTTGATGTAGCGCTTAAGACACAAGTTATGGCTAAACATAGACTCGAAGAGTGAATTAGATTTCAAGCATGACTTCGCATGATATGTTAGTTTTGAGGATAAAAAGCGTTTGTAGAATTTTGTTTAATGTATCGTAAATAAGGCCAAAAATAAGAGACAGACTGTTATATTTTTGATGCTTATTTCCCTCCGAAAAAAATATTTATATGGGTCTGTTATGCGTGTGATCGTAATAATAATAATACTAATACTAATAATTTCCTGAACAATATTTTTATGAATAATAATAATAATTTATGTATGCATGTATAATAAAAAGTTTATAATAAATTATTATTACACGTAATTATTCTGTACTAATAAATTAAAGAACCGTTTTTTTTATTTATTCGCACTAATAATTAAGTTATTTTTTCTATTATTGCAAAAAAAAGAAAAGAAAAACGTTTTTTCGTATTTTTTTCATTTATCCATTCGTTAAATGCACTTAAAAATTTCCTTAAAAATTTTTGTCGTGAACAACGCATGAAAAAACTATCAAAAAACGTTTTTTTTATTCATTTATACGGTATATTTTTTTCAAATTAAATCATATATAATTTACGGAGCGTTCAACGAATGAATGGTTGTTCAGAGAAACTCATGACACACAGCCAGTCATGTTTTAAGTGCCCGTAATTGTAAATATTTTTCTTATTGTTGATTTCATTAAACGATTATTTACTGCCATTTCTTAAGATAATATCGCTTCGTAGACGTAGACGTATTATTAAATATTTATTTGGGAAATAAATACGGTAACAGTAATTCTCTGTATGTTTATTTGTTTTTATCGATTTTTCGATGCCAAAAACACAAGTAATGCTGCGATTTTCAGTTTTAATAATTCCAAAGATTAAGCTAATAACTGAAAACGGAGATAACGTCAAATAGCGTGACGAAGATAAGAGTCATTTGATGATTAATTTATGTCTGAATTCTCACGTGAAATGAGAGCTTAAGACGACTACGCACATACCGTTTCAGTAAACAATTTTTTTCGTTTCAACTTGTAATTGGTTTTAATTTTTTTCAGAAAAAGATTTGTTTTAATAAGATATCGATTTTTCGATTCAGCCATAAATATTCATTGATCTGTTTTATTACTGCTAATGACTTTACAATCAATGAAAAAAACACATAAAACGTTCGATACAATCAAAGAAATGATAATAATTATAGTTTTCGTTTTCTTATTCCATAACCTTATTCAGCGCACATCGAAATATTTAATTAACATTAATCTCAAGCGTTCACTACTTTCCGATACCTAATCTATTAATCGCATTCCAATGGTGTTAACATTACTTCGAGAATTGAATGCGTAATAATAAATAGTAATAATAATAATAATAATAATAGCGTCTCTGGCGCTAACCTTGTTATACTGAACCTATTTTCGTTAAATGAATCAAAAAAGAAAAGATTAGGAGTTAATGGCTTAAAATAAATTCAACAAAAAAGAAAATATGAGCTAAAGCCGTGTATAAACAGGTAAATAAAGGGTTTGGTTCGCACAATGAAGTTGATTCGAGCTTACAGTATAATTGTTTTCGAATTTGCATTTTTGTATCTCTTTTTTATTATTGGGGAATTTTTTTCGAAGGCACTTAAAAATTGCGTTAAAATTGACTAGCATTTCCATTAACCATAACTCGGTTATAAAACAAGCCTATTTTCGGAATATATTATCGCAGAGCGCATAAATCATTGATAAAAAATAAACGTTAACTGCAATAACTTTAATGCTATAGTTTCGAATAATTGCTAACACTCATCGTAAACTGTTTTATACATATATATAAGGCATGCATTTACGTCTCGAAACCATTTATAAGAAAAAAGTTTACAGACACTCGTCTGTCTGCTGCGGTACTCAGCAAAGAGGTTTTTTAATTTTAAACGAGAGGTTAATTTTTTGTTGAAGAGTTTGCTCGCGCTTCACCTCTTTTCAAACAGTACTGGTGCTCTGCTGCGGTACAGTCAGACACATACAGACACAAGAGTTCTTTAACCGCACACAGATTTCAATGACTTTATAGTTTAAAATAAAAAAAAATTCTACTGAAGTTTAAATAGTGAATTGAAAACTACAAGTGGAAAACGAGGAAACGATTGCGCTTCACAATTGAGTTATTAATCTTTTAGAGTCCATACTACAGAAATTGTTTCTCATTGATAAACATTCTTTTATTAGTTTTATTCTTTCGCGAGAAAAAAGGGTTACGTATGTTTGAACAGCCGTTTCAACTCGATTTGAATGGGGCTTTCGACTCATAAAATAATTATTATAAAAAATGTTTGCTATTTTAATGACGACAGCGAACTTGTGATCGGAAAAAAAGAAAAAAAAAGAAACTCAAAAAAAACTAATTATTTGTTCAAATAGGATATATTATTATTATTATTACTATTCGTTGTAATAATTATTACTTGCAATAAAATTTTTAAAACGACTTATTAACAATTTTTAATAAGCATTTTAACGAAGGATTTGCCAACTTTTTTATCGATTGCATGAATAACTTCGTTCGAAAAAATATGTTTTTATAAATAGACTCAGAAATTCAAAAAACAAAAACAAATTAACATTAAATCATTAATATTCGATGCGTAATAATCGAGTTAATAAATGTATGAAATATAAGGTCACACGAAACGATTTCGAGAAATCATAAATTTTCGACACGTTTCGCTTTGAAAATTTTGCACAAAAATAAGAAGTTTATTTAAATCTTTTTCGGGAAAAATATTTATAGTGAAGTTTTTTTTTCGCAGTAAGCAAATTAATTGGAACAGTTAAACACACGCACAGATAGCCGTATATTTGTTTTACGCGTTAGTTTTTCTGACGAAACAAACAGCTTTATCATTCAAGAAACTTTTTGATTTTTATAATTCAGGGTTTCTTTTGATTTGAAGTTATTTATTACAAAACATAGCAGTTTTTTATTAGATCATAATTATGCTGATAGAAAAATGGGCCATACGTTTAAATTGTTTAATTATAATAGATTGTACGGTTTGATTCGGTCAATCGTAAGATCCTTCTGAATCAGACCACGAAAGATGTTCGAAATCAGATCAGTGTTTGCTAACGTTCTTTAGTTAATGAAAATAATAAATAATTTAAAAAAATGAAAATTTTGTTTTATATAAACAATGATTTAAAACTTTAATTACAATTTATGTTTATGTCTAAAATTAATTGCGTAATTGTTTAAAAAGTCTGGCTCAGTATCAGTAACTCATTATTTTACACATTGCAAAAAATTAATTATTTAAACAAAAGAAATGATGACAAATCTGTCACATGAAATAAAAATGTTTTCCCCCAATTCGTTGCAGTCATATGATGCTTGCAAAATTAAAATGAATATATATATATATTTCTTATTAATATATATAACTTTTGGCTTTTGTTCGAGCAAAAAGTTTTTCTTATTATTATTTCTCATATTTGATTACCATTTACGCATAATTTATTTATTTATAAACAGCGCAGCAAACGTGTAATCATGTGAGATCTTACAAGTATTAAATTAGTAATCTGTACATAACTTATGATTGCACTAATTTATCTCTGGAGTGACATCAGTAGAGGAGGTTGTAGTCATTAATTACGATAAATTAGAATATAAAAATAAAAATATCGCTACAAACATGACATTTGAATTTTTATAGCTTACGAGAACAAACGGATTGCTTATTCAATACTACTTAATTAGAATTAAAACTTTCCGTTTTTTATTCAAATAAAATATTTAAGTCTATATATAAAAGTTGGCAGTGTTTATATCAATTTTGAAGCGCAAAACTATGCAGTTTTCATTTTATTATTATTTTTCGTCTTGAAATACATAACTATATGTTTATTTTAACGTTTAACTCGTATGTGCGATAAATAAGAGTTTTTTTCGAAATGTTTATTATTTACTGATAAATTATTTATATAACCGAATAACATTCACACGAGTAACTATCAATGAGTAATTTGTTAAAAGTAAAAAATGCTTTCTTGTTTGCACAGCACCACTCACTTACTCATTCTTAGCGATAAAATGTTGTGATGTTGTGTAGTGTGGAGAGAGAGAGAGAGAGAGAGAGAGAGAGAGAGAGAGAGAGAGAGAGAGAGAGAGAGAGAGACTGAAAAAATTCATAAACCCTTATATAAATATTAAACCGTCACATGATTTGCTTTTCGTATCAATACGTAAATCAGTATTAAAGACATTTTTGATTAGGAAAACATAGCAGAAAACCGCATCATAGTTATTCGTGCGAATATGAAAACTAAAAGGATTTTAATTTTCGCTCCAACAGTATTTTTTGTGTAAAATAAAATAGCATTTTTTGTAAAATTTAGTGGTTTATAAAATGATTTATTTCTAATACCCTCTATTGGGCATCGGGTATACTCTACTCGTACACATTACGATATACATTTAATAAACATGTAAAGCTAAAAACTTTTAAATTTTTACCTGTGAAAATCTGAGAATTAGAGCTTACATTAATATAATATGTTGAAAAGATATATTTTTAATAAGTACAAAACTTTGAATATATTTATAACATATATTTAATATACAGGAATTAAATTAAAGTTTAAACACTATCTTGTTTTATTAACGGTACCTCACTATTAAAATATCATAGAAGTAATAGAAACCCCAACAACAAATTTTGAGCTTTATTATACGAGATACCTGTCAATATAAGACGGCATAAAATGAATTTTTCATACACCCGTGGTTTTGAATAAAAAATTATTCAACTATTAATTCGAAATTCTTAATTAAATACCGGACGCGCATATTTGAAACGATTTAGAAACCGGACTCTCGTGACCTGACATGAGAATTTCCAAAGAAAAACAACCGCATAGTTGTAGAAATTTGTGAGATTCTACAAGTGCTACATAAATATATCTCTGTGTGCGTGAAAAATAGATTAGTATTTATTTTACGTTTTTAAGTGAATAAATACTCTGTCGAAACATTTTAAATATGTAAATAAATTGAGGCACTTTAATGCGATCATGCGATTCACTGTTTCGAGGAAAATGTTTGTCGTTATAACTTTGGATGAAATGATGTCGTTTAAGTCGCTATAGTAAATACGGCAAAAGAATAATCAATAATAATTAAATATTAATGAGACTATAGTGTAAACACAGTTAAAAAAATATGCAGTGAAAAAATATTTGTAAAGAATTTTTCTGTAAATATTTAAAAAATTCCTAATATTCAACGTATTTATTTTGAAACGTTAAGTTTAATTTTTAAAAAGGAATTTATTTAAATTTAACGTAAGCACATCAAATAAAATAATAACCAAATTATAGCCTATTAGCATAAAATTTCTACTATTAATTTCGAATTTTTGTTAATTAATTTAAAATAATTCAATTTTTTAAATGTCATATAATATTTATATTTTTATAAGATCATAGTATTATTTTATTAATATAAAGTGCAAATTACGATTATTGATTGAAATAATTAATTAAAATTTTTACTTCAACGTTAAGAATTGACTCTTAACGAAATATATAAAAAAGAAATATTCTTAAAAACTTCTAGTGAAATGACTTTATCATCGCTAAACAAACTATTTTATTTGTTAACGAAAAGTTGTGCAACTTTTTTCCGCAAATATTTATATTTTTTAATATGAGTTTTAGTGCGCTTAATGGACTGTAAACGAGGATTTTTAAGAACACTTTGACATTTAAGAGGAGAAAAATACTTACAGCAATATACTGTAAATTATATAAAAAACGCATTAAAAATGATTAAAGATTATAGTAATATTAATGCTGGCAGGCGTTTACAACATAATCTAGTTCTACCATCATCTGGATCTCATCTCTACTTAATCGGATTATCGCTCTTTCCATTCGGAACAACGAAACGAAGCAGTTTTAATAATCCGATTTTTATTTTAATAATAACAGTAACTCTCTGTTTCAAGTTTTTGTTTTCATTAATTATTAGCGAAGAAAATCCACAAATTTTTATAATAATCGGAGATTTTGGGTATTTCTTGAAAATTCGATTTTATTTCGGTTTCACAGCGTTGCAAGCATTTAGTTTTGTGATTATATCGCACGCATTTCACAGATACTATTATATTAAAAACATTAGCCCGACATATATGAAACCGTTTGAAATGATGAGCGGATTGGTTACTCCGATCAGTGTTGGATTAACCGACGAAAAATTAATTTACAATTTGGTGAAAAGAGCCAAAATTTTATTCTCGGTTTATTATTTAGGCGTAAAATTTATAATGCCTTTCGCCGGATTTTCGCTGTCGATTTTTCCATTATACATGAATTGCACGGCTATGCAAATGATTACCTATGCAAGTAAGAATCGCAAAGATAACTACCGAATTGTAAAATGAGCGTATCATTATAACTATCACTATAATCCAATAGATGTTGGAGTATTAGCCCTTTACTAGCACTAACCCCTACCTTATCAGTTAAGGACATAACACTAAAATCTGACGGGAATTTTATAATAATACGCTCATTAATGTGATACGACCTAATTTATTCAGTTCCATGGTCTATAGTCTATTCATTGGGAGTTTTTTATGCAATAACCAACGCTTATTTTCAATTCGTTTATTTTCACCTTATCTGTTATTATTTACGACTAAAGTTATTAAATTTCAATAACAATGTGTTGGAGCGAAGGAATCAGCACGTAAATTACCTGTGCTATTCTCTGCACGCAATATATTCGGAAATTGATAATTATAATAACAATTATTGGTCAAAATTTATATTCTTGTTTTGCTATGTCGTTACATCTATTACTAGTTTACTACTATATGTCAGTATATTCGGTAATCTAATTTTATCCATTAGATTGACTTTAATCTACAGTGCCATGAATTTATTTTTCCTGACACTACTATTTCTAAACACCACTTCGTCGGTGTATTTCGAGGCAAACAAGTCGTACGCAATATTGTATAAATTGCTTGTGAAACGAATGAATATGAAAATGAATAAAATCAAACAATTCAAGGTATTTTAAGTATTTAAATAATAAAACGAAAGAATTTAAAAAATTTATTCGTATGTTTTTTAGTTACTAATTCTTATCGAACGAATTGGAAATAAAAAAGTGGGATTTTATTGCTGGAAATTGTTTATAATCAACTATTTTCGAGTTTACGAAGTAAGCCATTGTTAATGATTAAGAGTATCAGTAAAGTTGATTATAATTAAAATTCAATAACCTTTGCTTTTGAATATTAAACATTAGATAATAGCATTAATGATGGCGTTTTTTATTAAATTAATACAATTTGACGAAACGAATCAAAAATAATCCATAACACATAATATTGTAATCAGCGATGATTACAGTCTTGTTTGGGTGTGTCGTCGATGTGTCGATTAATTTTCCAAAACATTAACTGCAGCCCAGTTCAACAAAATTTAACTTACGTTTCGGTTCAACCCATTTCCGCAATTTTTTAAGGGAATCCCTTTAATAATAAAAATTCCCATAAAACAGAAAATTTGTATAAACTTAGGATTTGAATATTGACAGCTTTTCGAGATAATAACGGAATGTAATTTATATTCTAAGCTGAAGGGAATGTTGCGATAATAAAAATATTTATTAATGCGCATATTATTCATAATTCTTATCACACGATTTTATTACTTTTTTGAATTTAAAGTTTTTAAAAACTTTTCTTTCGATTAATGCTTTAACCTAAACCTTTCTCAGAAAAATAAATATACAATGTGACGGTCAGTGATATGTTAACAATGACACCGAATTTATTATAACTGGTATTATAAAATTTATACTGTAATAAACGTTTCTTTAATTTATTTCTTTCAAAATTTTCAATTACTTGTTAATGTAAAAGTTAGTAAAGTTTTATTTTATTCCGTCGTTTCAGGTGTGAACAATGAAAAATATTTTACATTAGTTAATCGAAAAACTTTATGTGAAAAATAGATAAACTATATTCGATAAGTAAAATATAATAACGAATTAAAATATTGTATTTTATTTAATTAATAAAATGAAATCAAAAATGAAAAGAAAATACTAAATAAAAATTATTTTCTATTTAAGTACTCTAAACGCTAATTAATTTCTCATTGCTTAATAGGAAAATTTTGTCAAATTAAATATTCTATAATATACTTTCTAATTTTAATTATCAATTACCATATATTATTATTTCCGTTATC
>JAQGAW010000914.1:0-22919 GCA_034698025.1 Phthiracarus crinitus
ATAACAAGTTAATTCAGTTTGTTCCAGTTAATCCAGTTTTATACAGTTTAAACCGGTTATAATTATAAGAGAAAATTAAAGAAATGTTTTATGAGTTCCTTTTTTAATTTGAAAAGAAAGCAAAAACAAAATTTAGAATTTTAAAGATTTTTAAGTTAATATGAAAGTATTAAGACATATATTTTAATATTTTACTTCAAAACAAGAAAACATTAAAATTAAATTTTTTCATTAAAATAAATAAAAATGGGGCGTGGCCTAACTACACTATATAAAGCGCATACCATTCAGCGAAATGGCAGTGGAGCGAGAGCAACCATCAGGTCAAGAACTCAAAACCAAGAATTATATAGGAAGGGTAGGTAGAATCATGGATCATGTGTATATTATAAGTTATAAGTTATTAACTATTATAAGTTATTAATTATTTATTATAAATTTGTAATGCTAAGTGTTAATATGTTAAAAATATCTAAGAGTTAAGGGCTTACAATTATAAATTTTGAGTACTCAATTTAATTTAATGTAATTTAAAATTAGCATCCAAAATTTCCTTAATCTTTCTTAATTTATTGAATAATTATTTATTTATAACTTATGATTTTATAATTTTATAATTGTGTCTTTTATAAGTTATAAATTATTAATTATTATAAGTTATAAATTATTAATTATTATAAGTTATAAATTATTTATTATGAGAATTTGTGATGCTAAGTGTTAATATGATGATAATAACTGAGAGCTATGATTTTAAAATTATAAATTTTGAGTACTTGTGGTAAAGGAAAATGTTTTTATTATAAAAGATTTAAATATTTTACTTCAAAACTAGAAAACAATAAAATTAGAATTTGATAAAGTATGAAAAGTATTTGAGCTCTTGTAATAATCTTTGATAACAATATAAACCGGTTTATTCCAGTTATATCCAGTCTAATCCAAATTAATCCAGTTTAATCCAGTTTTGTCCAGTTTAATCCAATTTAAACCGGTTATAAATATAAGAGAAAATATTCTAAAGGTTTAATAAGTTTCATACTTTAATAAATTCTAATTATATTGTTTTCGTGTTTTGAAGTGAAAAATTAAAATTTATGTCTTATATTAACTAAAATATCTATAAAATTTTAAATTTTATTTTTGCCTTCTTTTCAAAGATAAAAATAAACTCATAAAACCTTTCTTACATTTTCTCTTTTAATTATAACCGGTGTAAAATGGATTAAACTGGAATAAATCTTTTATAATAAAATCATTTTCCTTTACCACGAGTACTCAAAATTTATAATTTTAAGTTCTTTTAAAAATTTTAAATTTTAAATTTTCAAAAATTTTCATAAAATAATAAAAATTTATAAGGTTATTTATCAAACATTTTATTATCTGTAATTGAGACTAAGCGAGACTTAATAAAATTAAGCGAGACATGCGTATTCTTTTATTTGAGACATTATAAAACTTACTAAGATTAAGAGAGACATAATTAAAGAAACGTAGATATTTAATTTAATATTTGAGAGATGTAAAATTTTATAATTTCTTTTATCAATTTAATTTTTTTTAAAATTTAAAATCCAGTTTAATCCGGTTATTATTATAAGAGATTATATTCGAAAGGTCTTAAGAAATTCTTTTTATCTTTGAAAAGGTGGCAAAAATAAAAGTTAGAATATTATAGATTTTTTAGTTAATATAAGAGTAATGACAAATATTTTAATATTTTACATCAAACAAGAAAACAATAAAATTAGAATTTATCAAAGTGTGAAAAGTATTTGAGATATTGTCATAATCTTTGATAACATAATAAACCGGTTTATTCCAGGTAAATCCAGTTTAATCCAGTTTATTCCTGTTTAATCCAGTTTAATCCAGTTTAATTCAGTTTATACCAGTTTTATCCAGTTTAATCCGGTTATAAATATAAGAGAAAACATTATAAATGTTTTTTGAGTTTCTTTTTATCTTTGATTTGAAGGCAACAATAAAATTTAGAATTTTATAGATTTTAAAGTTACAATTTAGCAAAGTATAAAAAGTATTTGAGCTCTTGTCATAATATTTGATAACATTATAAACCGGTTTATTCCAGTTAAATCCAGTTATTTCCAGTTATTAGTATAAAGAAAATGTAAGAAAGGTTTTATGAGATCCCTTTTATCTTTGAAAAGAAGGCAAAAATAAAATTTATAGTTTTAATGTTTTTATAGTTAATATAAGAGTATTAAGACATAGTTTAATCCGGTTATAATTATAAGAGAAAATATTCTAAAAGATTTATGAGTTTCTACTTATCTTTGAAAAGAAGGCAAAAATAAAACTTAGATTTAAATAGGTTTTTTTAGTTAATATATGAGTTTTAAGATAATTATTTTAATACTTTACTTTAAAACAATAAAACCATAAAATTTGAATTTACCAAAGTTTAAAAAGTATTGGAGCTCTTTTCTTAATCTTTGATAACTATATAAACCGGTTCATTCCAGTTTAATATGGTTATAATTATAAGATAAAATATTACAAAGGTTTTATAAGTTTCTTTGTATCTTTGAAAAGAATCAAAAAATAAAATTTAGAATTTTATTGATTTTTTAGTTAATATAATAGTATTAAGACATATATTATAATATTTTACTTCAAATTAAGAAAACAATAAAATTAGAATTTATCAAAGTATAAAAAGTATTTGAGATTTTGTATTAATCTTTGTCTAATAACAAGATAAACAGGTTTATTCCAGTTTAATCCTTTATATTCCATTTAAATTCAGTTTAATCCTGATATAATTAAATAGTAAATATTCTAAAGGTTTTATGAGTTTCTTTTTGTTTTTGAAAAGAATCTAAAAATAAAATTTGGATTTTTATAGATTTTTTAGTTAATATAAGAATAATAAGACATTTATTTTTAGTTCTTGAATAAGTTCATTTTTTAGTCATAAATATGGACACTCAAGTTTTAAGAGTTCCTTTTTATTTTTGAATTGAAGGCAAAAATAAAAATTTAATATTATTAAATATCTAAATTTTATTTTATTTTATTTAAATGTTTAATATTTTATTGAGAAAGCATAAATCTACTTAATAATGTTACATTTAATAAAACATAACAATATACTTTCTTAAAAAAATATTTTGTAAATTTATTTAACTTTTCTTAGTATATATATTATAATATTATCTTATAATATTTTTATTTTTTGCATAATACATAAGGTTCCTTATCAATATTAACTTTTAAATAAGAACGAAATCTTAATTTTTTGGGTTATTCGTTAGAATTCAGGAATCAAATATGGAAAAAGTCTACTTTATTATTAAAACTGGATTTTATTAAATATTCTTAATCATGTAAAGTTAATCACTGTCTATTCTAAATATGAATTCCAAAAAAATAGATCACTTCAAAATTCAATAAAAACAGTTTAAACAATGTTATGCAGTTACACTTGAAACTAATAAAAAGGTCCATAGACAATCATTGAGAATCCAATAGCTGATTCTTATTTTTATTAAAAATTAAACAAACCAATTTATTTATTTGAAATTTATTTATTTTCTAAATAATTAAGATTTATATTTCATAATTTTAAAGCACACTGAAAAAATTAAACTTTAGAAATAATTAAAAGATTTTCGAATTTTGTTTTTATCCTTAAAAAGCAAATAAACAAACAAAAATTCCAAGAAATAAACAAAGTATACAACATTATTAAAGTAATAATTTTATGCTATTTTTCTTGAAATTAAGTGGTTGATATGATACTTGACTGACGTCAAACGTTAAAACAAATGTTTTTATTATTGAAAACCAGTTTAATACAGTTTAACAAATAAAATTGTCTTTAAACAGTGAATCAGTTTTTATTTTTATCATTGAATAGTTTATATTCTGTTTTTAATTAATGGCTAATTTTATAACTTAAAATTTTATAATTTTAAATTAAAGAAATATGCATTTATATTTTGTTCCAAATATACATTGAATTATTGAATGATGAAATTTCCGTGAACAAGTTATATCAAAAATAGTATTATTATTATTATTATTTTATAATTTATTTATTATTAAACACAAATTTAAAGTCGCAACCAGTAATTTTAAGTCAAATTATTGGTTATTTTCTCTTTTGATAAAATTGGAACTGAGACTGCGTGTAATCTAGTCTAATTTTGGATCAAGTGATAAGAGTAGAAAAGTAGTTGCGAACTTTGTTTTATTTAATTTGGTTCGTTTGCTTCTCATTTTGATTTGGAAAGATCATTCGTTATATAAAAAACTTTGAAAAGAGAAAAATAGGATATATGCTCAAAATTTTTCTGGCAAAACAGGTATGAAAAATATTTTAATATTCTATTTAAGATGTTTTTAATAATATTTTTTAATTTTAATAAAAATTTTATTATATACGAATTAATATATATTTTTGTAATAAATGTTTTTATTTGTCTTTAATTTTAGCTTTATATGTGTTTTTTATAATGGATTAATTTCATAATAATATTAATCGTTTTACGAAAGAAATTATTAAACTATAATAATATTTTTTTTGTTGTGATTGGTTGTTTTTTTTAATAAATACAAATTTGCTTTCGCTTTTGGCCCACAAAATTATGGCGGCCGTTTTTGTACATAATTGTACTTTAGATCAATACAAGTAAAAAATCCAAATTTAATCTAACAAAACCAAACCGAACCGAACCTTAGCCAACCTAGTCTACCAATGTTGAAAGCTATTTATTCTTGTATAACTCAATCATAGCTTCCGTGTCAGTATGGAATTTCAAATCCCCAACAAAATAAATAGACAAAATAATTAATTAAAAACTTTTATTTAAAAATTAAAATCCCGAATTTACATAATATATTAGTTGATTTATTACATTCAATTCAATCGTAACCCAAATTTTCAAATTTTTCAATTAAATCTACATGTATGGTATTTTTCTTTTCCATGTCATCAACAATTTGTTGTATTGAATTGATGAATTCAATGTTAATATCTGTTGTTAATTTTATACCATATATTTGACCGCCAGTTTTAACACATTTTAACTCTTTTAGACCTCCTTGTTTAGTAACGATATCTTCAAATTCCCAATATGGAATTCTTTTTCCGAATGGAGTTGCATTACCATCTGCCCAAAGGCGTATGTCAACAAAAATATTATCGAAATAAGATTCTCCAATGTCGAGTTCTTTATAATAACCTTTAATAATATGTTGAAATATACCAATCTCTCTAAACGTTTTACTAAAAATTTCAGTTAAGCCAGAACAATCCGTATTTGACATACCATTTAATAACTTATAAGCCATAATTAAAAATTTCTATTAATTTCAGAACAACCTTTGTCTTTTGTGTCTAGTGGTTAAATGATTTAACTCAGTACATCTGCTCTATTTATACCCAAAAGAAGTTTAATACGTTATAAAAACAAATACGTTAATACAAGCCCACTGACTAAAAGTTTTTAAATTGTACTATAAATCTAAATATTTTATTATATGAAAAAATTTTTACAACAATATAATTATAAAAGTTATAAATTGATTAAAATTTTGTTGAACCCAAATGATAAGTTATTAAATAATTTATTATAGTTATATATCATTAAATTAAAAATGTGACAAAGATATTAATCAAAATACAACTTTTATATTAATAAAGATCAGTTGTAAAAGATTAAATTTAGCGAAGTTTTGATTCATGGATTAAGATGTAGAAAATATTTATAAAATAAAATAATATATAATTTATTTGATTGAGCTGTAAAAATATTTAAATGATAAGTAAATATTTTGAATTTAAATATATAAATCTTTCGCTTCAATTTTACTCGCATAAATCAATTTTTCTGAGAAACTTTAAAATTATAATCAATTTATTGTCTTAGAAATGTCTGAAAAGTACGACGAGTATGTGGAAAAGCTATCAAAATTACCCAATTATAAATCATTAATCGATGAAAGCATTATCGATCGCCGAACGCCACCACTTGTTCCAAACGAATCAATTATAGAGGTAACAGGTGTGGAATTTATTGATAGCGACCTTCTTGATAATTATAGACCTAATCCGAGTATTTTTCATTGGATGGATGACGGCGCACGTTTTCATAGTTTGACTGATTATAATGCAAATGATATTTACTTTGACCAATTTCAAGATCAAACTGAAAAAAATTTTCAAATGATTTCAATGACACCGTATTATAATCCACATTCAATACATTTAAATGCAAATGTAAATAAATTTGAATCAAAAGATAAATTTGCAATGAGATGCATAGTTCCGCATAGCCAATTCGTTGCCAGTTTTCGAGGGCAAGAAGTGATAGAGAACCATATATTGGAAATGATGGATGTTCACAGGAATTGGGTATTTAGACCGTATAATGATAAATACGGTTTTTTCCCAACGAAATTTAATCCAAGCATTCATTTAGTAAAATCGGATTATGATGAGGCCGAAATAAAAGTCGTTATGCCAGAATACAGAAAACGATTTTACGAATCCGTTAGCAATGCTGAAGTAAATGCAATATGCAAAGAAGATAATAAATTACGCTTGAATACAGATAAATATTGCGACGCATCAAAAACGATAAAAATACGTAGAGAGTTCACTGATAAAGAAATTGGTGACTTCACGTGTTGTTATTGCAGAGAGATTTGCTATTTACCAGTTACCTGTCAATCGATGAATCGCGAAAAAGGAATGCATATTTTTTGTTATATATGCGTGAAAAATGCAATTATGGTTATTGAAATGAGTCTTTGCTGCGAAATGCAAGTAATAGAATGTCCAATAAGATGTGGACGATTTATATGTCTAACAGATAATCAGAGACCATCAGCAGATGTTCGCTATAAAATCTACAACTATTTCGATATATGCTTATATTGCAAGGGACGTTATACCGCAGCTAAATATAAAAGTCACCTTAATAATTGCGTTGAGTCCGCGAAAAATCAACACTATTTGAAGAAGATTAATCAGTTGAAACAGGAATTTGTTAAATTAAGAACTGAATCCGAAACTAAATATAGAGATTTATTATACAGCAAAAAGCTTATTGTATCGCAACTTGAGAAAAAAGTAGAATCTCAAAGAGATGATTTGCAAAAAGCGTATAACGAAATAAAATTATTGAATGATCGAATCAACAACAAAAAAACATTTAAATTTGACGAGAAAGATTTCCAGTTTAAAAAGTCGCGATTTTGGTGATCCTAACGAAGTTGTTTTATTTAATCTTATTATAAAGTTTATAATTTAAATCTTTAGATTTTATTTGACAATTTAAAAAGTAATCAACAAAAAAGTATAAGTTTTCTCATACAATCTGTAATTTAATATTCTGGATAAATATTCAAAACAAAAAATTAAAATTTAAACATTTTAATGCGTTTAATGAATATTTTTGTTCATACTGCCTTAATCTTTAAAGTTATCTTTCTTGTTTTATAATTTTTTAAAGAAAAATATTAAATAGAATATCTAATTATTATTATATGAATTAAAAAATATAATATTTCATAAGAAGGTTAGATTTAAAAACAGAAATCTTTATTACACTCATAAATTTAAAATTTTAATAATGCTGATTTTAAAAATTTTTTATTTTATTTAGCAATAATCTTATTATCTGGCTTAATATTATTAATTATTTTATCTTTCTTAGCTCAATTTAAAAAATTAGCCTTTGGATTTGCAATGTCTGTTCGTCTGTATGTTGACATTTTTATTTCGAAACATTTCAATATTTTCAATTAACTTGCAAAGTCTATAAAATAAACATTAATGTACTTAATATTGCACTATAATTATTAAGTTTTGTCATTTAATTTTTTTAAAATCTCTAACAATTTAGACAATTTAAAAGAACTCCTAGAGATTTTTAAAAAAATTATAAATAATTTTATATTTAAATATGTATTGATCTAATTATAAATATGAATAATTTTTTATATTTTTTAGGTATTTAATATATGTGATTTATTATAAATTTAAATTAGAATATTAAAACAAAACAAAGATTTTTAAAATTTATATGACTATCATAAAACTAATATAATTTTAAAAATTTGAAATTTATTTTTCTATTATAAATATTAATATGGTCTACAATCTTATTTATATCAATTTCTGTTATTTCTCTGAAATTAACAGCAATTTTCTTGTATATACCTATTCTTTTAATACTAATACAATTGTCGATAAATGTAATTATAACATCTGTTGTTATCGAGCTTTCATTATATGTAACACCAATCTTCAAATCATTCAAATATTTTAATTTTGAAAATTGTCGCAATAATTCTTTTTGACACTCTTTATTAAAACAATAAATATCGATAGTTTTTAATTGTGGTAAATATAAATGAATATCTTTGAAATCATTTTCATAAATCTTAATTTCATGAAGTTTTAAATGCATTATATTTACCAAATTTTTTAATAATGCAATATTTTCGCATAAATTGTGTTGATAATTGATACATAATTTTTCAAGTATATCAAATCCATTTGCAAACACACTAAGAAATTGTTGCTTTAATTTTTCAATTTTTAATACCTTTAATTGTATACAATTTAATCCAATCTGTTTTAATACTTCATTAAAATTTGAATCTTTTTTCAACATAAAATCGCAATGAAGGTATTCTAATTTATCGAAATCTGCTAAATGTCTCAAAATTTTATAATCAAAAGAATTAATAAACACTTTTAAAAACTTTAATCGATGTTTAAAATAATCCACAAATTCAATAAATTTATTATCACAAATATAATAACCACTAAATATTTGCTTATTATTGAATAAATATTGTTTATTTTGTCGAACATATTCTTCAAAAATGTCTTTTCTAAAATTTGTATGTATTGAAACAATGTTTGGAGCAAATGATAACAATGTTGTAATATGTCTTATAAACTTATCTTCACTACAAACTTTAATTAATTCGAGATTATTAAGACATTTCTCACAGAATCTTTCCCAGACCTCAAAAGATATATTAGTTTCCTTGAAATAAATTGTAAAATTCTTTAAATTTTTAAGCATAATGCTTATTATATTAAAAGTTTCATCTTGTATTTTAAAATAATAGCCATCTATAATAATATCAACAATATTGACGCATTTATTCATCACATATTTTAATAAATGATTATTTAAAATATTAAACTTTAAATATCTTGTTATAATAAGCTTCTCAATCACTGAATTGTAGTTTTTATTCCAATTATTTGAATACCTAATAGTTATTGTTAGTTTATATTGTTTTTTAAATATATTTCTATTTAACTGTTTGTTAACACACTGCAATCGAAAACAATCACTAATTAACAAATATTGTAAAATATATTCACACAAGTCATCACCAAATCTATCGAATCTATTTTTGAAGTAATAATTTGACAACATAATAAATTATATATTTTTTAAAGTGCAAATCATTTTTGAAATCTATATAATATGAATTATAATGATTAAATACATTTATTTAAAATTATATTTTAACATTGGTTTAAATTGATTTCTTTGAAAAATCATTAAATAAGTTTACTTGAATGCACACAAGTCACAAATTATTTCAAAACAATTTCTGAAATATAATAAATCACAGATTATTTTATGTTATAAATAAGGCATTGAAAATCGTTTGCTTTTCGGTTACAAAAAAGGTTTAAAATCGTTTGTGAATCGTTTAAAGAATTTTACATTTACTTACAAAATTATGTTTTTATACACAATATTTTAAGTTTTTATATATTCAGCTATTATAATACAAGCCAGAAAATGAATTTAAATATAAATATTTCTTAATTAAATATTTAATTTTTAAATAAATTTTTAGTATTTTTCAATAAAATTTCTAAAAATTAAATTATCGTTTAAAATATTTAAAATAGTTATATTATTTAAAATCGTTTGATTCTTTACATTTTGTTTACTTAAATTTCAATTATTTGGAACTATTAGGACCTCATAACTTGTTTTAAATTGAAATTATTACATTTAAAAACATTGGATAATTATTATATATAGTTTAAAAAATAGTTTTTGACTTTTGTTAATACGGATAGATGGCGGTCTTTTTTAAACGGGATAATAAATAAAATAGCAAAAACAATACGAATGGATGCAATTGTTCTTAATATAAATAATTTCAATACTATTCTATGTATAAATGAGTCAAATGTTTGCAACTTTCAATTAACCCAAAAGTTTGAAATTAAATAGATAAGTTATAGTTAACCTTTTAATTGTTAAAAATACAATATCAATTGTAATATTAAGTGGACAATTTAAATTCAAACAATTTATTCCAATTAATTTCAATATTTCAATAAAATATTTGTCTTTAATTTCGTTAAATTGACAACAAAGAAATTCTAGGTTTTTACAATTTTCTAAATTTTTAATTAATTCAAATAATATATTAAACAAAAAAGGAAAAGACATTATTAAAAAACTACAACATAATATAAAAACGATCAAAAAATTTTATAAAACTTTCATTGTCTAAGCAATTTGATCTATAATTATTTTATAATTAATTTTGCTGATATAACTTTTACGTTAAAAATGTTTATTAGTATTAAAACCTTTCAATAATATTAGATTCAAGTATTCATTTTCTATAATTGATAAATATAAATCTAAATCTTTCATTTTTATATTAAGCATTTCCAAACTTCATTCCAACAAAAGAGTTCAGAGTATTTCAAACTTTTATATAAACGTTTTATTTGTTTATATTCATTATTAATTAAATTAAGATAAACATTGCAATTTTCATGGATACCAACAGAGATGTGATTTTTGGGAAAAACGAATGTTTAGATTTTTGGTTATTTGGTTATAAAAATTAAAATTTTTGGAAGTTATTAAAACTGGGCAAAACTACATGTTAATTTTATTAAAACTAGATTTATATATAGCTTTCTTTATATTGCTTAATGCTGCTTATAAATGTTAGATTTAAAAAAGACTATTAGTAAAGGAAGCTAAGATTTAGAATAATATTAAATATGAAACCGTTGTATTTTATTACTGAAATCGGATTTGTTTAAATATTCTTATTTATGTATATATAATTTCAGTCTGTACTGTATATTTTAATCCCGACAGGCTTTGAATGAATACAAAAAAGGAAAAATAATTTATGAAAATGTATTTTGACAAAATTATTTTTTTTATAACAATAAAGTTTTGATGAAAAAGATATTTCTCATCAATAATTTCTTCTATTATTATAAATAATAATAAAAATTATAAATATAATTTAAAAGGTCCATGGATAGACGGACAAACATTGCAAATTATCAAATAGCTAATTTTTCAAAGTGAGCTAAAGTATTATATTTGAATTTTAATATATTAAAAACTAATAAATTATTAGAATAAACAAAACTAATAAATTTAAAATTTTATTTAAGTAGCTAATTACGAATTTTTTGTTATTACAATATATATTAAACAATAGATTTTTAAAAAATAAATAACTAATCTTATCTTATTATTAAATAAAAATGAACATCAATATAATTCATTTAAATTATTTACTCAAATTAAAGAAAAGTTATTTAAGTTTTAAGTAATTTTGTCTGGTTTTTGGCAATATTCAAACAAAAAATTTTTAATGATAAATTAAAATATAAACAATTTTCAAACCATTATAATTATTTTCTGTGTTGTTTGTGAGTTTCTTTGTTAATTTTGTTTCGTTTAATTTCGTTGAAATTAATTTTCATACAAGTTTTGTACAATGAATAATTTATTCAAATCCATTTTTATATCAACATGCAGTTCATCTCATAACAATATTAATTGTAATAATAATATTCACTTTTTAGAATGCATTGATAAAGTCTTAAAGTCATTTTTTAACAACGAGAAGTTGATTTATTTTTACGCTGGAGGACATACTGCGCGAGTTCTTAATCAAACTAATTTTTCAAATGATATTGATATCTTTATAGATTCAACTAAAAGCTCGATAAATTCAATCAAACCTTCATATTTGGCTGCTAATTTAGATAACATTATGAAAAAGAAGTTTATTCCTAACATATTTCCTAACGACTTACTTCGTTATAGTACCGTTAAAATAGATAATGCTAGTACAATCGAACGAAATAAGCCTGTTATTTTCTTGAACTGTAACTCAAATTATTGCAAATATGAAAAATTTTCGTTTTTAGCTTACGATAATACTGGTAGCATGGAAGATTATTATGAAAAATTTAGCATATTAATGATAAGATTTAATTATTATTTGCGAAGTTATGCAACACTAAACTTCAAAATTAATTTTATAATAATTCATTCATTGTGCAACAAAAACGTCAATAGTTTTTATGTCCAACAACTAAGCGATCAAAATAGTGTACGAATGTTTTTCTTTTGCTATGTTACAAACTCTTTTGACATTTCAATTTGCAAAAATATAATGTATTTACAAGAATTAAATAAGTCAGAATATGAAGTTCGATGGATTACTGACTTTTATATTCACGATCATACAATGCGATATCTGATTGGAAAACCAAGTGAAATTGATTCATACATTGACATATATAAATTTATTATTAACGATGTTTACAAAGTTCAATTTACACTATCTTCAATAGAAAATATGGATGACTATGTTCAGGAAAAATTATCAAAAAGTCAAAAACTTCTTTTATATAGATATAGAAAATATTTCAATAGAATAGTTAATCGGTCTTTTGTACATAACTATCTTAGTAAACAACCGATAAAATCTTTAAAACTTTTAGCGATTGAAATTTTTGTAAACACAATAGTTCATGGCAAACATTTACATTTGCATTATTAAACAATATAAATACTTCTTTTAAAATGGTGTTATATGATTATTAGAATTATTAGATTTATAATTATTAATCGAAAATGTTAATTAATTTGTAAAATAAGAATAAGCATTTGATAATATAAATAAACATAATAAATGTATTTAATATTATAAATAAATATCAAAATATTGTATAAATAAGTTTATTTAAAAAGATAAGAAAATGTTTAAAGAAATATGTAGGCGTATTTATGTAATGGTTTTTCCAGATCATTTTTAATATCTAACTAATCAAAAATTTCATTCATTCCATTTTATATTTTCAATATATAATCTAAATGATAAATTATTCTTATATTATAAAATGTTAATAATAAACATTGTTCAATAATATAATTTTATTGATTTGTATTATTAAATAAATATTATCATTAATAATAACGACTGAAAACTTCATATTTAATAAAAGGTTTAATATCATTAATAAAATATTTGGTATATATTTATTTTAGACCAACGAAAAACTTTACAAATTATATATTAAAATAACTTTATGTATTATTAACAGTTTTAAATTAACGCAGTTCATTTATAAAAATTATGTATTTTATTTATATTAGACAATTTAATTTTAACATTTAAAATTGAGTAATTTTTTTTGTTTAATGGCTCATTAATGTTTATTAATTAAATATTATATAATTTTTTTAATAATCTTAACATCGTTGCGTTTAAAATAATTTTATTTTTTTATATTCTTCTGAAAACGACTTGGTTTTTACAGTTTAAAACTATCATAATCATGTTTATACTCTAATATCTATTGTTTTTATTTATTAAATTAATTTAAAGGAAATGTTAGGTTACAAATAGATTCTTTGACTGTCATCTGAAAGAAATAAGAATTACAATATCAATGCTTATCAATTTTATAGATTTAAAGATTCAAATTATGACTAATAAACTATGATTTAAGTAAGCGTCGAATAAATATAAATCAAAAAATTTTCATTTAACTGAATGTCTATCTATTAAAACTAGTTTATTGGTTTAAATAATTTAAAATTATAATGTTTAAATTTCCAAAAATAATTTGTTTTAGATTAATAATATTAAAATGAACTTATAAATTTAGATAACTAATTAAAAACAATAAATTTACAATAAGATATTCGTATTTTTATCTAAATCAGATAATAACTAATTTTATATTATTAATAATAACTATTTAATTGATTTTATTTAAACGAGTTGTCAGGAATTATTATTTACTTCCGGTTATAGATTTCATCCACGTTTTGATTTCGATAACGTTTTTTGAATTTTCCAAAAGTTCTTTTATAGTTTTGGTTAAGGTAATCGATGGTTTTATTTTTGTTTTTAATTCTTATTTTTAACATTTTGTTCTTATATTTTAATTTAAAAATTTTTCCCTTTGTATTAGAATTTTGTTTTCAAGATCAACTATCGAAATGGCACAAAGAAATAAATCCATTTTGATGATTTAAATGATTTTGTATACCTAAAATGTATGAATAAATATTTTTAGCTCACTATGAAAAATGAGCTATTGGATTTGCAATGTCTGTCTGTCTGTCTGCGTACATTTTTAATGATATTTATAAATTAATGTTTTTATTAGCTAATTTACATTAAAAAAGTGATTTATTTAGTGAAAAAGACTATTTTTATCAAATAACAATTGTTTAAAAAATTAATTTTGTTTTATATTTAACATTGATTAACAGCCTTAAGCATTCTAAAAAATCTAATAAATTTTTAAATTTTAGGTAATAAAATTTAGAAATCCAAATTAATATCTAACTATAAAATTTAAAATCAAAATATATGAATTTTTTAATTTAAGAAAGTGTAAAAGGTTCTATGTTTTTATATTTAACATTTATTAGTAGTCTTAAGAATTTTAAATAAATTATTAAATTTTTAATTTAATATAATTATAATTAGATATTTAGTTTAAATATTTCTTAAAGAATTTGTATATCAAAAACTATTTTATTAATGTTATAATTAATTATATTTTTTAAATAATTCCAATATTAAATAATAAAAATCAATTCAAAGTGAGGCATTTTCATTCCTAAGGCTTGTTTAATAATTGTTTTTAATTGCATATACAGCTTTAAAATATTAAAATATCAAAATATTAAATAAATACAAGCTTTAGAAATGAAAATGCCTCACTTTGAATAAATTTTTATACTTTAAAATTTGAATTTTTTTAATACTATATTAACTTTTTTAAAGCTTATGTGAATTAGTAATCGATCATGTTTTATAATTTTTCTAAGAAAAATTTAAAATGAATATTTATATCTTATAACATTATATTTATAAATTTAATATTATTTTATGAATAATTAAGGCAACCAATCAATGTAAAATTTAAAACCATAAAACCTTTTACATTTTTTAAAATAAAAAATACAAATTATTTTATTTTAAATTTTTTAGTAAAATAATAAATGGAATATCTAAATTTTATCATATTTTAATTAATAATAATTAATATGCTTAAGTCTATTTATCAATGACAAAATTAAAAGTGAAAAACGAAAAATAAATTATTTTAAATATGAAGTTTTGATAAACAAAAATTCTTCCTTTATACTTTCATATAATTTTTATAAATAATAATTATAAACTTTATAAACATAAATTAAAATATCCATGGTTGAACGGACGGACGGACAGAAATAATTGCAAAATCAATTATTAGCTCATTTTACAAAGTGATTTAATTATTTCAATTAATGATAAACTTTCATGTAACAATTTAATTTTTATTGATCACTTTTAAATATAGATAGAATTTTATTTTCATTTTTTGTCTTACCTTAAAACTTTTAGTAAGTCAATCGATTTATTTATGATTAAAATAAACAATTGATATTTTTTAATAATGTAATTTATTATAAATTTAATTCAATAGTTATGTTAATATAAAATATGCTTCCAATAAAATAAAATTTAAAAAGTATTATATTATTAATTATCATTTATTTAATAGATTTAATCTGATACCTTTTAATATTTGAAATCGTCTAAGGCAAAATTTTCTATTTGAATAAACAGATTTAATTAAAATTTTTATAAATTGATTTTTGTGAAAAAATAAATTTATAAAATTTTATATTTTAAATTTTATAGTATCTATTACTTCATATTAATGTGGAAAAAATAAATATGCTATACTTACTTAATACTTCTATATACAAATTATAATGAAAATTATGAAACTTTAAATATTTCTTTTTAAAAATTTATTTGGATGTTTTCAAAGCTGAAAACTTAAAGCTATCTGAGACTTCTGAAGTGTTTACTTTTCAAAAGATAATACTGAATAAATAATAAATGATTACAATATTTATCAAAATATGCTTTGAATGAAGAAATGTCACTTAATTAGCTAAAGATATTGTTTAACAAAATTTTAAATGTTTCATATACTTTTGTATAGAGCATATTTTTTACAAAATTAATTGCTAGTTGTTTATGTTTGCTCGATAAAATATCCTCAGGTTAAGAACATAGTACAAGTCCTTTTTATCAATTAAGACATTAGATATTCCATTACATACTTAAATGATATTACTATAAAGGTTGAGATTCTAATCAGGTATTTTAAAAAGCGAGTTGAATAAAACAAATTATTCAACGAGCTTAAATTCTTAATGGGTATATAAGGTATCTATGGGATGTTTAATGATGAAAATAATAGTTAAAAAACTATTTATACTTTTTTAAATAAAATAAGGTCTAATTTTATTGATTTCTGATATCTATTAAATTTATATATAAAGAACCTAATTTAAACTATATAAGATAAAATTTTAAAGAAAACCTGAAACTTCTTTTCAATGTTAAAAAATAAAAGTTAAAATCTTTTTAGGCTTTTATAAATAAATAAATTCTAATTTAAATAAAAAATAATATAACAAAAAGTTTTTTAATTAATAATTTTTAAAATTAAAAACCTAAAAAATTTATCAATGTTAAAAATTAGATTTGTTTATCTTTTTATTTATTTAATTAATTATTTATTTTGCTTTATTGTTTGATTTCATCCAAAGTTGCTCGTCAATATTCTTATTCGCGGGATTATGTGATTTCTTGCAGTTTTCTCCTAAATTACAGGAAGTTGTTCTCCAATAATAACATTCGCCTAAGTTTTCGGCTGGTTTTTTCGGTCGTGAAAATATTAGTTTGAATTGATCGTTTGTTGGAGCGAAGTAAAGACGCATTGGTAGCGTTGTACCCATTTGAATGCAACTGATTTCATTAGACACTTTTCCTTGTAGGATTGCGATTGCTTCGACAGGAGAAAATGGGTTATCGTAAAAAACCCAAACACTTGTCTTCGAATCTTTAATGGGTTTAATGCATTTTAGAATTCCGTACTTTGAAAACAGTTGTTTCATCATTTTCATATTCCCAGTGTTCACATTTTCTACGCGTAAGCCATTATATTTCCATATATTTGTCGGTTTTAGCACATTTGCCTTTATTACTTTTGGTTCTTGCCGGATTTTAGTATAACTTGTTGAAGTAAGCCAATTTCTTGCTTTGTCCGAATAAAGAATTCCACTTTCCTGACTTTTATAGTTCCACTTTGAGTTGTTCAAATTATTAATATCCCAAAAAATATTATTGAAAAAACTGTTGTTTATCGAATTGCATGCTGATAAAACTATGTCAATCGCTTCTCGAATACTTTGGGAATTTTTTGCCGCATAATTAGCCAATTCATTATCGAATCCATATTCTAATAGTGCACTGAATCTTATTTCGTTTAATTTTGATTTGATTTTTATACAATTCGGATTATTGTCAAGTATTTTAGTAAACATTTGTTCAGCTTTTGTGTACTTTTTCAGTCCAACTAAAGCTATGCCTTTTCTATAGAAAACCATATCACTGTCTGGAATGAACTCCAATGCCTTTTCTGCATCTGCCAATGCAAGGTAATGTAATTCTAACTTTTCATAACAAAATGCCCGATTTAAATAAAATCGGTAATCGTTTGCATTCAATTCAATAGCTTCAGTTAATATACTTATGGCATAGTTAAAATTTCCACTATTTGCTTGATTAGTTGCTTCTTCAAACAAACTAATTTCTTTTCTTTTTGCCATTTAATTCGAAAAATTTTCAATTTTCTAAATATTAGTCAATTATAAACTTAATATGGAATCCATTATTGAACGTTATTGATATTAAAATATACAAATTATATCAACCTAATAAAAAACATTCACAATATAATTTAAATTTACTTTTTAATATAATCATTATATATATTAAATAAATTTGATATTTTTAATACATAATAATAAGTATTTTTTATTATAAACTTACTATTTATGGTCCAAATTGAATTTAATCATCATTGTTGATTCAAAATCACTGATTATTAAAAATTTAATCCACTTTTAGAAGGTATCATATATAATAAACAAATGTTAAGTAATGTTTACTGCTCAAGAGTTAAAAGTATAATGACTTTTTAATAATTTTCTTTTATAGTAAGGTGTATTTTATGCATAATATTAAATATTAAATTTTATAGAGCCTTATTACCTGTAAGTGTAACGATTATTATGTATTTTAATAAATAATTAGCCAGATACATTATAATTATAATAATTCTCTTTATAAATACTTTAATTTAAATATTTGAAACAATAAAAAACAATAAATAATAATAACTTTCAATTGAAGGTTAGAATGAATGATAATTCTTACATTAGCACAGTATTTATACAATTTTGAAAAAAGTTATAAATTTATGATAAATATTCTTAAAATGATTCTTATTGGTTTATGTTTTATAAAATGACATGAAAATGAAATTAAATAATAAATAAAACCCAACAATAATTACGCCTATATAACATTTTCACACATTCCAAAATCATTGTACATAGGAAAATGATTGATTTAGTCATTACCTTATTAACGTTTTGAAAACAATTGAAAACAATAAATTTTACTCGTTATAAGATTTTAAAATACTTTCCGGTTTTACGATGTTACAGAATGTCATAAATAAAGCATTATATAATTTCATCTGATAAATAAATCTTATTAATTTAGAAAAAATGTTAAAATATAAAATTTAAAATAGTTAGAAATGTCCGGAATGAAATTATAAAGTAATTAATTACATAAAAATAATTATATTACTGTAAAAAGATTTCTGATTAAAGTATTTTAAAAGAATATCTAAATGTTATTTTTTAACTTATCCATTTTAATTCAATTTTAATAAAATTCCAATTTTATAATTCATACTGATTAAACAAGTTAAAGACTAATTTAATAATAGATCAATATGATATTTTATTTAAGAATGTGCAAATAAAATTTCAATTTTATAATTTTAAAATTGATTAGAAGTCTTATGTATTCCTTAGAAAATAACAAATTTCCAAATTTTTTTGCCAAAAAGTTTAATAATTAATTACAAATTGAAAAGTGGAGTTTTAAAAAATTTAAATTTTATGTTAATTTAATAGTATTGGGATCATCAGTTAATGACATTTTATTTATATTTTATAATGTGTGGTTTATAAGGTTGGTCAAATTATGATTAAACTTATTATATTAATCAGAATTGATTTTAAAGGAAAATATTAACGATTTTACATTTTGTCGTTGTATAAATTACAACGTTGGGTGTATTTATATTCTCGTGATGTGTTTTAGCTTACGTTGTCAAAATAATATTTTGTTTTAGTAATATCTAATTAATTTGTGCCACGAGAAAACTTAAAATACTGAACGTTAGAAATATTTAATTTAAAGTTTCTAATTTAAATTATTGTGAATAAATTCCAAGATTACCTTTTAATAATTGTGTAATTAGTTTAATAATTAAAATGTCTAAAAGCTATGAAATATCGACGGATCATGAGGAAGAAATATTTGATGATATTACGCGGCCCACAGTATTAACAGCATCACAATACAAATCTCTCATTCTTCTAAATCAAGAAAACCCGTTAATTACTCATTGGGAAGGAAAACCGATAATTGACCTTTTTGGAATCGAGCTTTATCTCGACGATGACGATGACGATATACCAAATGATATTGTCAATTTAGATATTATATGGGATGAAAATGACGATTTGGATTCATTAATAAATGAAGAATTATTTTTTAGTTCACTTTGAAAAATGAACTATTGGATTTGCAATGTCCGAATCGACATGATTGGATTTAAATTTAAATTTTAGAAATTAAAACCTAACCATTATTACAAAAGTGCTTAAATTACGTTTTGTTTTTTATAATAAACTGCCAAATAGTTTTATTAATTTCTAATTATATAAATTTAATAATTTTCTAATATTATTTTGTTAATATTTTAAACCAAATATAATTTTAGAAATAAATATAAGTCTAAAAATGTATTGAAATTTTACATTTTTATTTACACAAATGAGTCTTTGATTGTTGCAATGACAAATGACTTACATGAAAAAAGCTGTATGGATAGACTGGTGTATTGGTAACCCTTCTGTTAAGAATTTATAAAGTTAATAAATTAAATTAATTGTTAATAATTTGTGTCAAATTATTTTAGTAATCTATTCACAAATTAAAAAAGCATGTTTTACAAAATTTATCAATAGTGATAAACATTTAAAATTAACTCAAATTAAATTCTTTGATAGAATAATAATCTAAATTTTAGATTGAGACATTAGTGTTCGATAAATTATATAATTTTCCTATTTTTAATTGAATCTTTATCTTTAAAAAATGAAAATGTTTAATTAGTAAAACTCTACACATAATATAAAAATTTAAAAACATAATTAAGCGAGACTTGTGCATTCAAATTTTGAATATAATTTTATATAATGATTTCGAAAAAATGAAGAAAAATAAGTGATTATTCATATCTAAACTAAGTTTTAAAATTGGAAAATATTTAATGAATCAATTGTTTTAACACGTGTAAATTATTTTTTAATTAGAAAAAAATGTATTAAAATAAATAAATAAAATATATAATCAACAAGTTTCCTTAAAAAACATCTTTTTATAATAAAATAATTTATTATTATTATTTATCACCATCATATCATTTATCGTATATTATTTATTTGATATATTTTTTAGAATTTTATAAAGTTTTAAACACTATCTTTTTAAATGTGATAAATCAATCTGTCATTATTTGATTTTCTAACACAATTATCAATTCTTAAGTTTTTTGGAATATTTTGAAAAGATATTTACAAAATCTTTTTTAATTTTTCTCTTTTTCAGTTTTATTGATTTTGGTTTTGCTGGTTTTGTTATTTGCATAACATTAACGGACATAGGTTTCTCAAAATCCTGATCAACATTAACAATGCGAAAATTTGGCCTTCTCTCCTTTACAACCCGTAACCTAATGTTTTCATTTTTCTTAAACGTTAAACTGAATATTTAAATAAAGTTTTAAGGATTTAATTATAAAATATTAAATTTTAATAAAAGTTTAAAACCTTTGAATATGTTTTAGCTGTTCTTCATTTGTAATATTACACTCGTATTCTACAAAATTTAGTTCAACTTTTGGTATATTTCCATCTTTATCAATGAGAGCAACACTATATATGTCCTCGACAACTAAATCCTTGAAAAGAGCTCTAGTGGATATCAATTGAGATTCGTCAACAATCATAAACCTTTCTATCTATTGAGAAAACCAATTTATTAAATTTAAACAAAACGCCCATAATGCATACTTTTAATTCTTCTATGTCATCATTGTTATTGCAGTTTCCACATAAAAAATACTTAACCGAAATGTTATAACCATCAATTTTTAAGTCGTTAACAAATCGTTTTAAAAGCCTTAAAACAAAAATAAAAAAGTTTTATTTAAACACCATATTTACTGTCTTAAAATTTAAATACTTCCTAGCAACGTCAACACGAAAAGAAAATCGTTGGCTGACATGAGTATATGATAACTACGTTAAATTCAAATAATATCATATTAAAAATAGGTAATCAAATCAATCATATTAAATAACATACACATCTTTTATCGTTGATAACTATATTTTTCATTTGATGGATGACATCATCAATCGAATCAAAATGTTCACTCATTATTACTTCACCTTTTTTAGAATTTATTAATTAATAAGGAATTGATTATGAGGACTTTTAAGCAAAGGTTATAATTTAAAAATAACAATCTTTTTATTTATTATTAATTAAATTCTAATTATTAATAGATGTTGACAAATTTAAAAAAAACTATTTTACATTATGCTTTATACAATATACTATATTCAAAAAACAAGGTCAATCAGTTTATTCAGTTTAATCAGTATATGAACAAATTATTGCAAATATTTATTTTCTAATTTATTTTTTTAAATTATTGTTTCGATTTAATTAAAATTTTTGTATATAAAATACATTTTCCAACTAACACAAAATATTAATTTTAATACTTTGATTAATTCTAATTTTATTATTTTCTTGTTTGAAGTAAAATATTAAAATATATATCATAATTCTCTTATATTATCTAAAAAGTCTATAAAATTCTAAATTTTAATTTTACCTTCTTTTCAAAGATAAAAAGAAACAAAAAACCTTTCTAATATTTTCTCTTATATTTAAAACCGGACTAAACTGGAATAAACTGGATAAACTGGAATAAACCGGTTTATATTTTTGTCAAAGCTTAATACAAGAGCCCAAACAAATTAATTTGATGAAAGATATTATAAAATTTTACGTCTCTCAAATATTAGAATAAGTATCTATCGTTTCTTTTAATTATATCTCGCTTAGTCTTAATAAGTTTTATAATGTCTCAAATAAAAGACTACGTTTGTCTCGCTTAATTTTATTATTTCTCGCTTAGTCTCAATTATAGATAATAAAATGTTTGATAAATAACCTTAAATATTTTATCAAAAAGTTTCTTCAAATAATATAAATTTATAAATTATAATTTATAAATTATAAGTTATTATTAATAATTTCTAATATAATATAATATAATATAATATAATATAATATAATATAATATAATATAATAT
>JAQGAW010000915.1:0-22914 GCA_034698025.1 Phthiracarus crinitus
AAGTGACCCATACTTTGGGAATGCCATCAATTGTGGCCAAAATTCTGAGTAATTGAGCGATCATTTCTGTTTATTATTGCGACTGTTTTTACCTCTGAACACAATATTTGCATTTAATGACAGTTTTAAAACTTTTGAATATTGCGATATTTTTTATAGATCAGTGCTTCTCAAAACTTTTTTCAGATAATGGTTAAATGTCATTCACATTTCCCAAAAACTCAAAATTACATATAAATATAAATATACGAAAAAATTGTCAAAAAACATAAAAAACTATCGAAAATAGAATTAAAAATAACTCAAAATCAATGTGAATCATATTACCTTATATGCAAATAGTAAAACAAGCTTTATTTAATAATTATAAACTAATATAAAAATTGTAAACACTTAAAAAATTTCTAATAATAAGTGTGTGTATTGTTCGCTGTAAAACATTTTCGATATCGAACACATCGATATTGTCAAACCCTTGACGAGTGAGTTCGAGTTCCATAAAAGTAAGCCAAAACTATTAGCATAAAAATTTATCACTACATAAACATTTAAAATTTATGAAATAAAACAAATTGAACTTTAATTGAGGTAATTTTAAGTTAAACGATGAATTGTGTTGTGATCTTGAAATTTTTGTAAACAATTCAAATTTTTCCACCATTCAAACAAAAACGAATCGACGATAATTTTAAACCACGGAGAAGTGGGGTTACCTTTCAGTTCTTCCTCCTCTAAACAAATTAAAAATAAAATAAATCACATTTATTATATCACGTTTGATATAAATATGCAAAGAATTGAGAAATAAGACACACTTAAAAATGATAGTAAATTATCTCTGGATATATATTTATAAGATTTCACTTCATTTGGATCGGGATTAAGAGTGACATCCTTTTGAATAATGAGCGCATAATCCAATTCATGTTCGCCCCAAATGCCATCGGAAGGCACTTTATACAGTAATCTTGTCATATACTTGAAGTCTTCGAGCGGAATATGCAACGGATCCACTCCTAACTCGATTTCGAGTCGTCTCTGCGCCGCTCGTTTCACTCCAATAGCGTTGTTTTCGTCCATTTCTAGTTCGTTATATAACGGATGACTACAACAAGCATTCGTGAAATAACCAGGAAATGTGATCTTCACGTCTGATCGCTGTGTAAGCAAAAATTCTCCGTTTGAGTTGAACAACAGAACACTGAAAGCTCTGTGAAGAAGACCATTATTGATATTATCCATCAAATGGCAGTCAAGCTTAGATCTGCCTTCAATCACTTTATCATTTTGATCCACACAAATACACATCTCTCTCATCAATTCAATCTGTTTTTGGTCCATATTAGCCATATTAGTCGATGTCGATGTCGACGCTGAACCCATTCCTCTCAAACTAATAACACTGCGAACCGCACTTACGGCGGATTTTGAATTAATGAATCCAAGTATTACTCTGTTAACCATAATTGAAACAAAATGCTTAGTAATTAGTAATAAATATTCAGTAATGAGTGAAGTATTTATAAACTATTAACGAATTTCAAATAACTTCAAGGACTAATTTTAAGAGGAAGTTTTAAGGGAAAATAATGCAATAAATTTTTAAAATAATTAACTGAATTTATTAAATGAAAAACTTAGGATTGACTTATAAATTGTGGTCAACTTATTAACTTTATATATGTATAGGTATTTTGGAAAATATATAATTGTAGTCATAAAACATTCATTCAATCTTAATATATAGAAATCGGATAAAAAATAGTTTAGTTTCATGAGATTTTCTTCTATAAAAATGTATTCAATATAATTGCCGTTTAAACTCTAAAATTTGTTTAGTATTACAGAAACTTATTTTAAATTAGATATATTTTACTTCAATTAAGAATTGATTACGATTTTTCACCTCATTTTCCTGATGAACCTATTTTAGGTTTGTATCCAGTTTTTTAAAATTATTTTTAATGAGATTAATTACTTGTTTTAAAGTATCGTTTATCACTTACTAATGTAAAATTATTCAAAACATTTGGATGATTGCGGCTTTTAAACCACACGTCAATTTTAAAGCATATGTTCATTGCGACATAACATATAATAACATCTTTCAGTAGTAGAGCTGTCATATGGAAAAAGCTCCGCCTTTTGTTTTGCCTTTACTGCAACATTCATTATATTTGGGATTTTGGGGATCCGTTAAATGTAGCAAAAATCGAAAATAGGTATTTAATATGATAAAAGTTGTAATTATTCTAATGAATCAAATATTTTTGGCGATAATGTTTAACTTACCCTTAGTTTGTGTTCCGTAAATGTCAAAAATAAACTTTACCCCATTGTTAATATTGCAAACCTCAGTCTCTATACAATTATTCGATTTTATTTGGTAGCTCCGAAATTCCGGCAAATTAAATCAGGAAAAAGAAAAGCTTTTATCATATTTTCATTAAAAGTACCAAATTAACGCTAAATAATAATAGGAATTTATTCAAATGCCTTACAATATTTCACATCTAATTTTAATATAATTAATCATGCCTTCATGTGATGTTTGGGGATTAAATTCCACTTTAAAAGCTTTCAACATAAATATTTTATTGTTTATCTTATTATTATCCTTTGATAATATATAATCTTAAATAAATAGACGGACAAAATAAATAATTTTAATTTATATTCATGATAATAAATTTAAATTTTTTGTGCTCTTAAATCAATGTCAACTTACCTGCGTATATACCGAATAATGTAAGCATTGTATAATCTAATATTACTGTAATCTAATATCACGAAAGTTATAACTTATAACTTATAGAGTTTAAAGCATTTTAGAACTTAGAGAAAGCAAATACATTTGAAAGTAATATTTTTAAATCCATCTAATTTACCATATTATTAATACAGATAATCTATTTTAAAATATTCTCATAAAATTTAGTTTTAACGGTAAAAATCAACTTTAGAAAAAAGTTTAGCATAACATGTCGACCGCGCATAACATTTTATTTATTTATTTATTAAGGCGAAACAAAAATGTTACCTATTCGTGAGTTATCAAAATTTTAAACAACTCTGTACTGTAATTCCCATAATTCTTATTTTATTGCTAAATCTAATATAAATCATGAGACTTCAGAAAACAGATAACATAAAAAACAAATAAACGATAGTATTTCCTGGATTCAGTACTGTTTCGGTTTTGAGCTCAAGTTTAGTTCTCCATATATTAACTTTTATGGTTTCAATTTTACTGATTATATTATTTAAATTTTGAAAACAAGATTATTTTTCAGTATTTTTTAGTAGAATCATATATTATTGATAAAATTTCGGATATATTATAAAAACTTCGAAAAAATTACAATAATTTAAGGTAAAATCGATGTCAAATTGTTTGTAAAAGATTGATATAATTTTTAGTTATTTTATTAAAATATTTATTTAAAAAATCTGTGACGTATAAAACAAAATTTAAAATATAATTTTTAGGATAGCAAACAATTTTTGAATTTAAGAGAAAACAGGTTAATTTAATTATTAGATTATTTTATCGCATTATTTTAAATGATGCTACTGTTACACTAATAAAATAATATCTAGTTTATCAACAAAAAACTTTTTTTTAGAAATTTGTAGTATGCGACTGACCTTCAACTTTGCAAAATCGTAAACTAAAACCTCGCAGTAAGTAAGCATTACTTACTCGTTCGCAAAAGCATTAAAAGTCAAAAACCTTTTCGGTGAAGATTGTGTGGTATCACGTGTATCATAGATTTTTATATATCTGTATTTCTATACTGCATTATTCTCAAAATTTAATTTAATCAATTAAACTGAGAAACTTTATATTAACTAAAACTTTTATAATTGGAATTAATTAAATTTATAAAGATTGTAACCAAAGAGTCGATGTCAGCGATGCAGCTATCGCTGCACATTTGCCTCAAGGGTTTTTGAAACAAGTATTTCAAAAATGCTTAAAGAATCTGAGATTGATTTTGTTTTCGAGTGGAGTTTCACGAGAAAACAAATGAAAAAATTGCAATTAGAAGCGTGTGTTTGTGTTTTAAAAGATTTCGAAATGCACTTTAAAATGATATTTTATTCTAACATTATAATAGATAATAAACACAAATACAGAATTTCATCGAAATTAGATTAAACATATGAAAAATGTTTATGTGATTATAATCGGATAATATCGGGTAATCAATTCTTAAAGATTTATGTAATTTTTGTATATCACATTTTTATATAGCCTCCAAAAAACAACTGCTCATCTCATTACTACTTTGTTTTGTTTATCTCATATTCAACACAATATATAAAATAATTACTAATCACTTCTCTTCTTTAAAATAATATCTTTCAAGTTAACGTTTACTTTCTCCTTACGCGCCAAAGGTTTTGAATTGAAGCAAAATCTGTGTAACGTAAGAGAATAAAAATGCGATCACAATTAAATTGAAAACACTATAAAATCAAAGAATGCCATTCATTACCTCTTAAAAGCCTCGAGTTCTTTCTCAAATTCGTCGAGTTCGCCATTATCTAAATCTATATCTTTCGGCATAAAAACCTCATCTGAAGAATTAAAATATTACACAAATTAATAATTAGCTTTAAAATTAATAGTTAATAAATTGAAAACTATATTAATGATGACATACCTGGCGATAACGTTTCGTCCGAATTATTCTTCTTTTTACTTTTGTTAACTTTATTTTGTTTACTCTTATTGTTATTGTGCCTCATTTCAGAGTTGAGACGTTCGGGCGAAGCGAGTGTTGATAACAATTGCTGCTGAATCTGTTGTGAGCTTAAATTGCCGTTCGCTTTATAACTCGAATGCTGCATAACTCCGTTACAAACCGGCTCTTCTTTCACTTTATGATTATTCTCTGAATTATTTTGAACGTGAGCTAAATTTTGCGCGATCACGTGATTCTCGAATTTCTTTTCATTACAAGTCTTGATCTTTTTCTTGTTGTTTCCATTTTTATTAATATTATTAATATTGTTATTATTACTAATAATATTAATATTATTATTATTACTCCGAGTGTTGATACCGTTCGTGACATTATTTATAGTTCCGTTCGAAGATAAGTTTGTAATGTGTGAATTAACGTCGATAATGGACGACACATCAACTCTTGATTCATCCGAAAAGTCATGCTTTTGCTGTTGCTCTTTGTTATTAATTGATTTTAGGCTATTTTGATGACAATGATTGCTACCATTAATTTCTTTCAAATGAAGATCATTATTAGTTTTATCTATTTTATGATTTTTAGTTGTTTCGGCAGTTTTTGAATTGGAATTACTGGTTATAATTGGCTTGATCTCTGCTTTTATTTCTTTCTTACTATCTTTAAGATCAATTTTCTTCTCTTTTTTCTTTTTCTGTTTTTCTTTCTTTTTCTTATCTTTAACATTATTGTCTGTTCCGTTAATAAAATTGATTAACTCTTCCAAATCCCTTTTGTCTTCGATCTCAAATTTTTCTTTCGATTTATTGATATTAGTTTCGGGTGACGTAGAATTCGCACCATTTTTCTCACACTTTTCAGCTTTTCGTTTGGACAACCGAAGACGCAATCTTTCCCTCATTTCGTTGTAGTTTCGAGATGTTGGCGCGACAGCAGGCATGCCGTGTCCAAACACTTCACAGTAACAACAATCACACACTCGTCCGCCTTCTCTCTGGTTATTACTCGTTGACGTGGATGTAGAACTCTGATCAGAGCACGAGTCATCGTCGTCATCCTCTTCATCCTCGACATCCTCCTCATCGTCGCCGTCCTCGTCATCTTCTTCGCAGTCATCGTAGTCGTGATCCTCCACTTTAGGGTCGCATTTAGTTTTGCTGGTAAGCAACAGATCCACTTGAGTAGAAGCAGTTGCACTCTTAAGCTGTTTGTTAGTTTGAGACAGATTTGGAATAGTTTTGATGTCGTTTGCGTCCCATTCGCCATAAGCGGCGAGAAGCATCTGCTCCTGAAGCGCTGATTGCGTTTCTACCGCCAGATTCACTGACTGCATGTTTTTGCCGGATTTAAGGAGCTTTTGTTCTTCTAAAAAACGTGCATTTAAACATTCAATCGAAGGCTTTTTGATACACATTGGATTTTCACCAGAATTCGCTTTACCCGTATTGGACGCGTGATCGTCCAAAACCCATTCAACGCTTAATTGTTCCCATTCTTTAAGAAGTGCGCGTTTCTTATTTAAAATTGCGTACTATTTAACAACAATAACATTTGTTTAAGTAATCATTAGAGACGATAACTTCAGGACTTAAAACTCAGTAAATCCAGAATAGAATAAAGAAAAAGTTTGAAATTCAGAATTATTGAGGATAAAAAAATGATACTTAGGGTAAAAGTAGTTTTAAAACACAATTCTACCGTTTTATAATTGGAAAAGAAAATCGGAATTATCATATTTTCCAGGAGTTATTGGGAAAAAAGTAGTAATATTCAGGATTTTCAAGAACATTAAATGAGTGGCAAAATGCTTATTTTGGTCTAATTCGTGCATATTTCTTATAGATTTAGTTAAAAATTTATACAATAAAAATAAGGATATATTCCTGAATTTATAGTCTCTATTAATCATTATTGTTTAAACAATAATAATTCAAAATCGAAATCAATTACTTTTTCGTATTTATCAATGAATTGTTGTGCTTCTCTCCAAACCACAGATATGACAGTCATTTCATCTTCAAACTTGAGAAATCTGGCGTACATATCAATAAGCGAACGATCTTTCGTTAATGCCGTAAGTCTGTGATATTAACATAAACATAAACAAAACTATTTAATAGTAACAGTATATCAACCAAACATCAAGAGTTCATAGGATGTGTAACCGAGCAGACAGTAGTGACTCCCGGTATAAGAGGGCAAAGTTAGTCTTGAGATACGTTTATCGCTAATCAATTGAAATACTATCGATAGGTTTATGATTTGTTTAGTGATAAACGAATAGCGATAAACGTATCGTACGAATCACTTTGCGTTTACGCTTATACTTCACTCACATCCCATAAATTCATTATGATTGATATCAATGGTAACATACTTTGGTAAACCATGTTTAATAAATGTATCACAATAGACAGTGCTTTGAAAGAGCCTTCTATTGAGGAATTCCCACGTAAGGTTGAACTTTCGCAAGTGTTTTGATTCTAATTCTTGTAAAAATTGTGCACTTTTTTTGGAGGCGCGACACAATTTGCTGTACTGGTCTATCATCGCTTCGAACAATGCTTGCGAACCGTGTTCTAAATGCTTGAGAAGATTGAGACGCATCTCCACCACAAACAATCTCACCTGAGCTTCCAAGCATTGGTACAATTTGTGTCGATCGTGAACACAAAGTCTGCATAAATAAAAACACTTTTATTTTATTATTATCAATTCATAAGCTATTGTTATTAGTAATACACAAGAAATCTAGTTCATAATCATGACAGCAATTTTGCAAAACAAAAAATTGATAACAATTTTAAAAGTAAGTTATTATGACTTATTGTTCAATTTAATTATAACGAATGCATTATAATGTAGTATTAAGTATTACATTAAGCAATATTTAGTGATTTGAAATGGCAATACGGGTAATAAAAATTAATTATCATTGTCTATGCTCTGATGAATATTAGTTTATGCAATATTTGTTACAATTATAAAGCGGATATAAGACTAATTAGAATTAGAATAACTAAATGATAAAAATAATTAAATATACGCATAACGAGTTAAATGTACGATTGTTACGCGTATTGTTGTTTATAAACAAATCAAACATTTATCTAAAGAGATGAATACTAAGTGTTATACAGTATTGTTTTAAATGATAATGATATTAACGTTATTGTAAACGATAATTGTTAATAAGTGGGTTGAGTGCGTTGCGTAGGCATTGAAGTGCCGGTGATTGTGATTTATATTACATAACAAACGCATTTCAGGAATTTGTAGTGTAGTGTAGTGTAGGGAAACACACAGTACCGGTCTGTGAGCTCCTAATAACATAACTTATACTGTATGACATAAAATCACTTACTTGTGAACGATCTCTTTGAGCCGTTCGTTGGAAGGAAGCGGACATTTAGGGTGTAAACTCAAATCCATGCGATTCTGTTGCATAAACGTCTGATTTAGCACAAGACCCGATTCACGGTAAATGCGAAGTACGGCAGACTTGAGTTCGTGCCAACACGTGCGCAGCTGTTCGTGCAGTGTTTGGCCAGAATCGTGCACATGCTTCTTACATATGGCGCATGAACACGCTGTGGTTGTCAGTGATATTGTTGTCGTCGTCGTAGTCGTAGCTGAAGCTGAAGATGAGTTCGTTGTTTGAGTTGCGATTGATGTCGAAGACGATATCGTAGTGCTTACTGTTGACAGTGTTGACAGAGTTGATTGCAATGCGTGATTCAGTGGTGAACAATCACTCGTATTCGTCACTTTCAATGTCACCGAACAATTCGCTTCTCTCTCCTTCTCAATGATCTTTTTACAGTCAGAGCAGAACCAAAGTGACACTTGTGGCGAATCGTTTGAGTCCGCGGCTAAACAATGCAAACAGTAAACAATAGCATATACACATAAGTTTTATATGTTTATATGATTTCAATACATTTTTGCGGATTGTGTTGACATCTACACAGTAAACATTTGCCAGAATTCAAATCAAGATCTTTAACGCTGTGGTCTAACCATGATTTGTGATGCAGTGATGGTAACGATTCGTCGTGAACGCAATCATTGCGAGAGTCGGCAGTGATTGTGATGTCGTCGTCATTGGATCCAATCGGTGATTGACGTCCTTCTAATACGCGATGAATTTCGTCCAACACCTGAACAATTGTTAACACAAATACTATTAATAAATCACAACAAAAAATCGTTCATATCATACATTAGTAGGCAATTGTTCTGCAATCATATTATTTCTGGCCTTATTTTTACATTTGGTGCGATTCTTTCGTTGCGGACTCGTAGACGTCATTCTGGTTGCGATTTGCGATTCCGATAATATTGACATTCAAACACTTTTCCCAAATATTAATCGATTACTCGTTTACACGTTTTCTCAATCGAAATCTCAAAAAGAATAATTAAATTATAATTTATATTAATAAAGCAGTTTCTTGTCAATGAATTGGTGTGATTTCGCGAAGTTTTCAACACATTCAATACACAGACAAACACTCGAAATCAACAAAAACTTTTCAATCAAATATTAAAACACGTAAACAATTTTAAAATAAATAATTAATTAATTATAATTACTTTATTCTATAGGCTGTGATATATAATATATATATATATGATTAGTTTTGATTTGATTTATAGTTAGATATGTTGAATAAATTGACGAAAACAGACACAAAATGCCATTGAATTGAATATTGAATACGATTGTGAATACGAAACAACACACGAAAATATGGCGAATCAATACATACGTCACTAACGTTTGCAATACAACTCGGAATACCGAAACGCAAACAGATATAACGTCCAAATGTTCCGCATTTCGATCGATCGCTTCCAACGATACCACTCTATTACATAACTATTATTTCGAGAATTTCTTATTCATTCCTAATTTAGACGTTAATTGTGATTTAATATTTTCATTTTTTGCGCATTTTGTTTTCAATTCTCGCGATTTTACTAAATGTTTAATAATTTGATTTCTCAAAGCATTTATACATAATTAATGTTTAAAAAATAGGTGGAACTTTATTTCCATGTTTTTTATTGACATTTTTTTGCATAAATTACGTCATTATTTGTTTACTCTAGTAGTATTGAAAAAACTTTCTTCGCTCGTATTGCGGATCGAGTTGTATGTTGAAGCCAACTCCTAATGTTTACCAATCATTTTTAACGCAAATCCTTTATGTTTTATTAAGCGATAATGCATGAGTGAAAAAAATAATCAATTTTTTATTATTTTTGGTGCGTTTTTATTTTAATTGGGTTATTTGATAAATTTAGAAAAACTCGATAGAAAAACTAAAATTATAAATATAGCTTACTTGCGAAGTTGTGATTTAAAAAGTATGCTATGCGGGCATAAAACACAAAATACTAATTCACAAAGGATTTAAATACTGTATAATTTCGTAATAGTTTTGTGAAAAAATGTTGAATGTAAGCTAAAAAAGGTAAAATGAATACAATTGAAAGGGAAGTAGAAGTAAAGCGAAAGAAATCTTTACAAAAAAATACTCGAATTAAAAAATTATTCACAATACATTGAAGTTTAATCTATAAAAAGTATTATATAATGTCAAATATTAATAAACACAAACGTAAACTTAAATAAGTGAAGTCATTGTGTTGTGTAGAGTTTATTAATAACTTTTTTACTTAAAGTTTATTTAAGCACTAGAAAATAATAATAATAAACTTTAATAATATAGAGACACAATAATAAGCATTTTATATTAATTAAATTAATTATATTTAGCCAAAGCTTTTTTATGTGTCTTTTAATATGTCATGTATTTTCGCCATAGTTACCAAGAGGGGTGCTTCCCAGGTTTGATCTCCCCTAGAATTCTAGAAAAGTTGACCCCCCATGAATAATCGAGAATTGTAAAAATTGTCTGTTAAATTCGTCGAGTTTTTCGAGGGAGACTCCGAAGACCAAAAAATTGTCGTTTAAATCCTATGAGTTTTGAACTCCTAAAAATTGAGATTTTACGGATCCGACCCGACCTAGAGCTTAAGAGTCTGGGTAACTATGATTATCGCATATACATAAAACAATTAGAGAGAAATTCACGAGAAAACATGAGCGCATTAAATAATTTATTCTATTATGAATTAAGTTGTGGGGATTTTTAAGACACTTGCAATATTTTCAAACTATTACTAATCTACAGTATATAAAACTAAAGATAGTAATCATAAGTTGTGAGAAAAAGTTCAATGAAAGCAAGTTTTTCGCTTTTAAAAACTAATCTCATCGGTTTAGAAAAGATGTGATCTCATCCATATATTGGAAAAAATTATTCATAAAATTAAATTTTAAAAAAGATAGAAAAATAATTTTTGAAATACCATTTTTTATTCTCTCTGTGCAGTACTTATTGTAATTTTTGATTGACTGATAGAAGAAATCGTTTTGTAAGATTAAAATTAAAACGAAAATTACAATAAAAGTGTTATGCAATCAAAGTAATAAACGAGTTATATATTTATATATTTTTCTTTCACAATTTGTTTATTATATTTTGTTTTTATAAGATTTAGATTTAGAAAATGAGATCACAGTGCGATTAACTTATCCTAAAAAGCTAAACACTTATCGTACATAACAAAAACTAATGCTATTTTTCTTTCACAACTCCTTACGTTAAACGTGATTATTTTTAACGTTTTGCAATCATTAATTGTTATAAAAGTTGTGGTAATCGCAGCCAGACTTTTTAAAATAGGTTTATGATAGATAAGCAACGAAATCATTTTAATATTCAGTTTAATAGATTCACTTTATTATATTGCCATTCAAATAGCGCTAAGATAACAAAGAACACGAATATTAAGGTTAAAGACCTTCTGTGCCCATTAGGTTTTATTATACATGTACTGTACACGCATAACTTTTCCATACACATAAATAAGTTATAATGTAGACAATACGTGTAACCAACAAACAAAATCAAACCATAAAAACAAAATTATGATACATAACAATGTAATAATTCTTTGCTCTTTTTATGAATACATAACTTATAAACGTATACAAACCTATAATGCGAATGTTGAATGAAAAAGATTTTTCCTTATTTTCATTTTCTAATTACCTCCGAAATCATTTAATTTCATCCGTAACTTACTTTTCTAAAAATAAGTTTTTTTTGCAAAATCTTTCTTATCCCCTAAAGGCTCGCATACATTACTTGATGATCCAAAAAGTTTACTTATCTTAGTAATGATAATCATTTTTACAATTTTTTCCAATGACGAAAACATGATTCAAGATCAGCATAAATTTTCTAATTTTATTTTCAAATAGGACTTAAAATTAAATAAGATTTTCTTTTTATTTGTGGTTGAACTTTCAAAGATAGAATTTATTCAATAATAAGTATTAAAAAACGGTATTTTAAGTAAATTTGATAACTAGTTTTTGAAAGGTGAAACTCGTACTAAAACCTATATTGTTCCGCACATTACGAAACGAAATTATATACTTATGCAAACAGTGATTTAGTATGGAAATTTTTTGGTGAATATAAATAAATAATAGGATAATTATAGCAAAAGTTCATAAGCGTACATATTATAGAACAGTGTTTGTAGACTCGATGGTATGAAAAGTTGGGAGTAGTTTGAAGTGTCATGTAAACTTTTTCTATGCATGAGATAGTGTCCCGATTTAAGAGATAATTACATGGTATCGGCATTCCCACAATTCGTGTTATTATTTACTATACAGAGGATTCGCTTTAAGAGAATAGGGATTTTCTTTTTCTTTTTTAGACACACATTTAACACTAATTTATCATAAAAGAGCAAACTTATAGAGCAAATGTTTCTTTAACATTAGTCTAAAACTTATTTTTGTGGCCTAGAACTTGAAACCGGTCTCTCATGAGTTATAGTTCTGAGAGTTCTTATATAAATGTATACTAAATTTGTTGTGGTGTGATATTTTGCAAGTATTACTTCTCGAACAAAGTACTTAAGAAATGCGCTATAAGTTTGATGTGCACTATATTTTTAATGATATAATACGGAAGTTCTCATTCGCCGTGATTTCTTCTTTTCCATTGAGAGTGCATTGACGTGTAGTATATTTGCAAAAACCCAACTTTTTATTTGTATATTAAAAACTTTACTTGTTTTAAGTTTGTGTGAGTTCAGTACTGCACTTCTTTAAACTTTTTATTAAGACTGTTTGAAAACTGTTTAAGCCATTCTACGTGTGCCGGCAAATGCACCAAATGTACCATTTAGTGGAAACAAACATTATTAACATCAATAAATAAAAGTATCTTTTAGTGTGATCTCTAAAGTGATAAAATCTACTCATCGTTACACAAACACTAACAATGAACACATTAACAGAAGTAAATACCGCTGCGTTACTTCGATTATCACTAATTTCAGCATTGTTTTTATTGAATGCGATGTGTATAATGCGTATGCTCTGCTGCGCTATTAAAATAAATCATTGCGTTCATACAATCACATGCGGTTTCGTACTGTTGTGTTCATCCGTTTATCTCTCCTCATGGTTACCCTATTTATTTCATTCATTCTATAACTCAAGCGTATGGCCATTGATCGACATCAAAGATCACTGCATTATTCAGGTTTCAATGCTAGCAGCGAATAATCTTTATTAAACTTTCTTAAATAAATTAATTAATTAAATTTCGTGTTCTATTTCACTAGCATTCGGTTAGCGGTCAGATAACGACAATTCTTTTAGCGTTGCTTTGCATCCGAAAACTTTATGACGCATTCTCTCCGACAAAAGCGAAAACACTAAGCTATGCGGCATGTATTGCATGGATCATTCCTCAACTCGTTTACCTAACAATGGCCGAAATCGTTAATGTCGATGATAATAGCAGTTATCAATTTTTGGATAGAGTTGAGCACAATATTAGCGATACATCTTCGCTGACACAGCATCCGAAGCCAGGAAATGAGGGATTCATGATATGTGTCCATAAGATGACGAGTGCAGTGATCGCTCAAATGTGTTGGCATTACGTTGTTCTCGTCATCCCATTAACTGTAATGCTGTTAATATGTCTGGCGGCTAATTATATCAAACAATCAGTTGAAAACAGTTTGTGTAAGTGAATTATAATTACACTCTCTATGAACTGTTAATACCGTCTTATCTTTTATCTGTTTTCGTGCATTGAATTTATCTGTCGCTTTTTATAATTAATTAATTTTAAAAAATTAATATACACGTAAGCTTATAATTTAATATTTTTTAATGCATTAAAGCTAAGATAGAGAGCCATTGTAACTGTTCAAATGATGTGGTGCTTTCGATATGTCTATATCTCAACTTTAGTTGGCTTTTATTATTTCGACCATTAGTAGTGTTGCGTACATTAACGTCACAAACTGATCAAATGACAAACAACGAGTGGCAAGCAATCAATCCATTGTTACAGCAAACTGAGTCCGTTTATCTTGACTTTGGATCTCATTTAATCGTTTTTATTTCGAGCATATTTGTCCCATTTTCATCTCAAGGCGGTTTCAGGACTGACTTGAATCAGAGAAAAATTATGAAATTTAATAAATACTGTCCGTCGACAGCAATTAAAGCACTCGAAGCTAATTATTTTGATTTAGATATCGCTAAAGATGCGACGTGTGATAAAGAGAGTGAGAAGACTGTTAAAATCACTAACTCTTACTATACCAACACATTGTGATTAACCGATAAATAATATTTTTGCTTTAAAAGTAATGCTCAATTGATGTTTTTTTAAATAAAACTAAAAAATTGTAATTTATTTAAGAGATTAAAGATTATTTTATTTTTTTAAACTAAAGTTTGAAAAATGTTTTTAATTAAAATTTTATCAAAACTTACATAAAATTTATAAACATTATTATAAAAATTTAGGACATTTTTCTAAAACAAAAGTCAATGTCAAATACAGTGAACGTGACTGTTGTCACAACAGTGAGTCGGAAACATTGAATTAATAAAATAATAAATAAAATATACGATCGAAGAACATTTAAAAAATGTGCAAATTGTAAACTGAAAGCATAGAGTATATCAACTTTATATAACTTATTATCATTTAACGATTGAATTATTCTGACATTAGTGTCACATATCTCGTTACGCATCGCTTACTCTCAAAAGCGATAATAACAATGAATATAAAAATAGTTTTGTCAATGGGATTCGTTGAAAACGCATGCTATAATTTGTAAGCGATATTTGAATAATTGCTGCTTATTTGCGTACAGAATATTGATGGCAATGTCCATCAAAACTTTTGTCATTCTAACTGTTATCCGCATTTCTCTTCCTCTTCAACCAAATAGTTTCGTAAATTGCACATACATTGAAATCGACTGTCGAGTTATGATAGATTTATCAATAGACACGCTATTGTTGTAATGAAACTTATAGTTAAATATTCAGGTTTGGAGAATTAGAATCCAAAATAATTATTAAACTTCAATGATACCATTTTTTGTTTGTACATCCTATCTATTGAACTAGAAATAAGAAAATAATTTGTAGTTTGATTAAAAGATAATCGTGGAAATCTGATAATAATATTTCAAAATTATTTGGTTAAAGAATTTTTTTTCCTAATTACTATTACATAGAATTACAATATAAATAATACATTTTACTACTCACGAGTCAGTTCAATATTTATTAATACCAAATAAATTTGACAACATTCATAAAAAATTTAATCACTCATAATAACTCAACAGAGGATTAATTATATCTTCTAATTTATATAGAGACCCATCCTTAGTGTTAGATTACAGTACACTTGTATGCTTATGTATAAATATTGCGTTAATTTTTGCTTTATAGTAAACCTAAATTTATTAAAGTAACAATTATTTTGTAAATATATCTATTTTATTATTTAATTCCATGTAATCTTAAGGGTAAGTTTGAATATTTTTAAATTTTTCATAATTAAAATGTATTTTAGATATACAGATACTAAACCTATTCAATTATGAGTCTATAGTCTCTTTTATACTCCTAAAGAGGAATACACTTAAAGAATAATAAAGTAAGATATTGTGAAGTAAAAATTATGTTCAACATTGAGTACAAGAATAAAAAATAACGAGTATTGAGTATGTTTTATCTAATTAGTATATACAATCGTTGCAAAACAATAAAATATTAGTTGTACGAGAGATTCAATTCAATTAATTATCGTATACCACGAAATTTTATTTGCATTTTTTTCAATTTTTTTTAATTTTTTTTAATTTTACTGTTTTTGTAATATTTTAAAAATTGAAAAATTATCTATAGTCAGTAAAAAATCTTTTACAGTACAGTCGAAAATAGATCAATGATTGTTTATAGACATTCTAAAAAAATAATATAAATACCGTTCGATGTTTTCTTAAACCTTTATTCAATAACCATTACATCATGAATAAGAATGTATTAAACTATTTAAATGATAAAAAGTACTAATGCTAAATAAGTTTATTTGTACTGTATAATTATTATGTGTATTAGAATCCAAGACGAGCGGTTGACGAATTTCGTCGGGCCGGGCTGGGTTGGGTTCGGGCTTAAAATCAAAAATTTGGTTTAGAATTAAATGAAAATTAAATTTTTTCTTCACAAAATTTGTCTTGTAAATTTAATTTAGTTATGCTAATCTATTAAAAACATTAAACGAACAATGTTGAAGTATTGTTTAATAAAATTCTTACTTGAGAATAAGATTTATTACTAATGTCTGAAAAAACTATTCTTAATGTTAAAGTATATAAAACTTGAAAAAGTAAAATATTTATAATTTAATTATTAAAATAACTGAAATTTTGAGCGCAAAAATATTTAATTTATCTGACTCTGTTTTTTGGAAGAATCGGGCCATGCTTTGCGTTTTAAAAAATAATCTGACTCGGACATAGGCCTCAACCTATCGGACCTTAGTCGAGCTCTGGCCTAAATTTTTTTATTTCGGACACTAATGTGTCAAAATTAATTCGGAGAAAACATTATTTTTGATTGAATTTCTTTACAATTTGTTTCATTTATAAAGTGTGTAAGATTTCTAGTTTGAAAATTCTAATTTATAAATTTATCTATTATTACTAGGGAATTGAAAATCGTTAATTAACGATTTAATTTTTCAGTAGAATTTCTTGATTCGAACTATATGTGCTACAATCTTAATCATTATAGATATTAAATTGATTTAAATTTTTCTAACGATTCTAACGAATTTAACGAATTTAGACATAACTAACGATTTTAAATATATCTAACGAATTTAGGAGATTATTTATAAATTAACTAAAGATGCTAAAAAACTATAGGAATGTTCAAAAAATTTCTATTAAAGATTTACTGAATTCGTTTGATAATATTTTGTATTATTTTACGGAAAATTTAAAACTTCTTTTAAAATAAAAACTGGTAATTTCATTAGATTTTATTTGATTTCATTTTCACTATTATATTTTTTGTGTTATGAGAAAACTTTTTAATGAAATTATGTTAACTAAATCTCAATATTTGATAAATTTTAAATCTAAAATTTCTAACGAATTTATCTAACGATTTTGGAACTTTTTTCTAACGATAAATTAACGATTTGGCATTAGTTTTTCTAACGATTTTAAATTCCCTAGTTATGAATCAATGGAAGCAATAAATTTGATAATAAATGAGGAAAATAAAATTTGGTTAAAGAAAATGTTATGAACTAATATGGTAATTATTTTATCCCTCAAGCTTCAGTTATTCGATTAAGATTAGAAAAATTTAAGAAATCTCGGTTAAGAAACAAGTTTCGCGTTTGTTCAACGATATTATCCTTCAATAGTTGTTAAAAACAAGCATAGTTACACAAGGTCTGAACCTCTAGGAGGGGGTCAGATTCTGGAAATCTCAATTTTTAGAGGGGGAGTCAAAAACTCATCGGACTTAACCGACAATTTTTTTGGCCTTCGTACCAAAATTTTTTTCAAAAATTTTTTTTCTAAATTTTCTCCTCGACAGAAGCCTAAACCACGCCCCCTTGAAAAACTCAACGAATTTAAACGATAATTTTTTAAAATTTTGACAAAAATTTAAATGGGTCACAAAAACTCATCGGTTTTGAGGCACAATTTTTTAACATTTGACCAAAAATTTTTCAAAATTTTGAATTTTTTTCGTCCTTGAATTTCTCAAATTTTGGGTGGGGGTGGTCGGATTTTCGAAATTTCTAGGGGGGTTCAACCCTGGGCAAGCACCCCCAGGTGTAACTATGGTTATCACAAAACGCAAATATTTCTCTAATCGATGCGAACTCAGTTTGAACCAATTAAATAACTGCCACATCATTGCACTCTGAACATTTTTCAAATATAAAACATTTATTATTCTGAAAAAATAGGCAAATATGGGATAAAAATGGATAATAAACCATTTATAAAAGCCAAAAATAATAAAATATGCTTAAAATGCCTTAAAATAATTTCTGAGAAAATTAATATTTATTTAATCTTTAAACTATTTCGCCTGATATTTGGTATTATTCATACCAATATTCGCTATTATAATACTGAAAATTGCCGTCTATTCTAGATTCTGATTTTCAGCTTAATAACAATTTGTGTGATGTTTACTCAACGAAAGCTAAAACACAACTAAACCAATTTTAAAAAATTAAATAGTATTTTCAACAATGTATCTTAAAATAAATATTTTTTCTTTGAAAAAATATATAGTAAAAGTCATTTTTTGCTTACAAAAAAATTAATTTTGCAACAATATAATAATTAATTTTAAAACCAAAAATATAATAATTTGGATTATACTTTTGTATTAACTTGGAATATAACTCAAAACGAACTAATTATGAATGTTCATTCACTATTTAGTTTTTAATAAAACTTTATATATATACTTCAAAATTTATGAGTTTTTTAATGATAATATTAATTATTACTTACAGGACAGTTGAGTCTCAAATATTCACTTCTTTTATTTGTGAAGAGACTTATGAAAAGTTCTCTAACTTTTCATCTTCAGTTCAAATTGTTAACTGTTTCTGCTTAAGTTATGTGCCAGTTGTGCAAAGTTTTTATTTATTTATTTAAAGTTACGGTCACTTTTTAGAAGTGTTTTCTCGCTAATGCTTTAACGAGAGTTTTATATTACAACTTTTTGGGTGAGGTATTAGACAACGCATATCCAAAAACCGGGACGAACCCGGTTTTTGGTAAAAATGATTAAATATGTAAATAACTGAAATTACTTCATATTAAAAATTATATTATAGTATAGGAATTATTATACATAAATACACTAATTATGTAAAAATTCATAGTACTGACATGGAATTGAAGGTGTGTCAGTATTCATTAACTTAGTACCAGATAACTGGTGACTTTTAATTGCTAAATTTTCTAAGAAAACGCGCTCATATTTATTATTTAATTATGCGTTGTATAATTATTTTTGGATATGCATCGTGTAATACCTTGAAGAGCGCGCTGCTGGTAATTCCCGAAATTACATTTAATTGAAAGCTTCAATAAGGCGGCGACGAAATCCGAAATGAGTTCGAACATCGCGAAGTTCATCGAAGCGATGAAATATTTGACGCGTTGTTCCTCCGTAATACTATTCAAGTCGAGGAAAGTATCCAATTGGATGACGTAAGTACTGAAATGTCCTGTCTTCGAGTCTAACGGTGGAATAGAACTAAAAAAAGAAGCCATGGAAGGAGAAGAAGTTTAGCAGTAGTTGTTGTGATTGCTTGAATTCAAAACGTAATTACTATTGCGTGCACAAAATGGGATTTATTACGGAACAGTCATAGGGACAACGTTGTTAAAGCTCAAACAAGACAAATAGGTTCAAACATTAAACAAGCACGTACTTTTATAATTGGTGATCCATTTGGACTCGAGACTACCGTTTACAAAAGAAAAAGTGTATTCAAGGATCTATTTCAGAAGTTCTAGGTCCAAGGAATTACAAAGTCTCTTACATACTTACTCTCTTAATTTAAAGTCACGTTTGAATTGTTATTATATTGATTCCACGCTTACTTAATATATAATAATAAAGTGTTTTGCTTATTGTTAAAGCATTAGCGAGAAAACACTTCTAAAAAGTGACCGTACCTTTAAATAAATAAACAAAAACTTTGCACAACTGGCACATAACTTAAGCAGAAACAGTTAACAATTTGAACTGACGATGAAAAGTTAGAGAACTTTTCGTAAGTCTCTTCACAAATAAAAGAAGTGAATATTTGAGACTCAACTGTCCTGTAAGTAATAATTACTATTATCATTAAACAATATATGTATTTACACATATATGTGTGCACAAGTATTTAGCTTAATGCTCGATTTAAGTCTACCGTATATATTTTGTATTTTTAAAAATTTTAAGGTTTTAAAAACTATAATAATCATATTAACAATTATAGCGTTCTAAACTAAAACAAGAACGACACATTCACAGAGAGATCACTTTTATAAGACAAGTTTATTAATAAAATAAGTTTAATTAAATATAAAACATTTGTTAATTGTGTTTATTAATATAAATTTTTGTTTAATTCTATATGAGAATTGGAGTGAAATTAATTTTTATAAAATCGATCCTTAAAGACATGCCTTTTTGTTAACTCACATTTTACAATAAAATATAAAAATTAATTATATTCAAACTCGAATATATCGAAAACCTTACGAGTAAATTTTTCGAACAAATTAATTATTAATAATCTTATCAATGTGAATTGGGTTTAGTTTAGTTTTATGATATTGAGCGCTAAAAACTCAACTTTTAGTTAACTCATATTATACAACTAAATCTAAAAATTTTGTATATTCAAAATCTAATATGTCGAAAACCTCACGATGAAGGGTTTTTGAACAAATTAATTACTAATAAGAGTAATAATATAAATTGGTTTTTGATATGTTTTGTAATATCGAGCACTAGAGACAGAACTTTTGGTTAATTTATTTTGTACTATAAAAACTATGAATTGTGTATATTCAAAATCGAATATGTCGAAAACCTAATGAGGAAGTTTTTTTAAACAAATTAATTACTAATAAGAGTAATAATATAAATTGGTTTTTGGTATGTTTTTTAATATCCAGCACTAGAGACAGGACTTTTGGTTAACTCATTTTATATTATAAAAACTAAGAATTGAGGTCGGACATATTTCGCCACTGCTAACTTACTGGATATCTGCGGAAGATCTGAATACATATTATGGACAAGTGATTATCGGTGATCAGAATGTGATGAATTGTTTGATTCTAGATGGTTACATAATAGTAGGATATGCTTAAGAACCATCGAAGTCGGACCTGTTTCACCACAGCATTTGGCATAACATTGTCAAATCCATAACGTTCAAACCTTTTTTTTTAAAAAGTGAGCTAATAAATATATTGTATCCAAAAATGATTTTTTAACTTAAATTAAAAGCACTGATTAAATAAAAAAAAATGCGAAAAATGATTTTTTACTTTTAAATAATTTGATTATACAACTAAACATTATTTTTTTCATATAAATTATTTTTAATATATTCAAAGTAAAATACTTACGGAAAAATAAATTACAATTTAACTTACTAAAATGCAATAATTTATTAACAAAATCTCTAATTACAGTGATAACGAGATTAAGTTTTACATTTTTTAAAAAAATATTTTTGACTTTTGCATTTTAAGTCTAAGTAAAAATTTAGAAATTAATAGAATATAAATTAATTTAATATTATACATAATATTTTGTTTATAACTTGTATTTAATGAGTTAAAAAAATATTTAGATAGATATTTTTGGTATAATGAGGTGGAAAAATTTTAAAATTTCACAAGTAATATTACATTTCACTCAGAATAAAATGTTATGTTGATGTGAGGGGTCATTAGATTGGGTGAGGGAAACCCCCATATTTATATAAATCTCTATGTTATGTCCGGAGTCAGTATTAGTTTGTACCGTTGTTAAGGGTAGCAAAAGGGGTCCGGGTTTGTCGGGATGTGATCCGAGTGGGTCAATTTTGGGTAGGGGTGGGGCTCGTGTAGGTAATTACGTAACTACATTTGTTATAAAAGTAATATGATCTGAAGTTTGCAAAAATATTATAAACATAAGCTCATTAACTCAGTATAGCAAGCTTGAGCTTTAGCTTAATTAGCTGAAGTTCTAAATTCCGTGTGCTTAAATTACAAGATCGAAAATGTTAATTGAACTTTGTATTGATCTTGAGCTAGCTTAAGCTAGCTGGTCAGAGCTTGAGGTTATTCTCATCACTAGTCGGCATATATAGAGTAGAGAAGAGCATATTGCACTCGTGCTCCAAATATTTTTTTAATAGAATACGATCTTGTGTTTGAGTTAAAAAATCATATCAGGGATTCATATGTTATCAAACAATTACATACATTAACACTTCTGCACACTGTTATTGGACATGATATGATTGCGGGATTAACACAAGAGAACAAATTATGAAATACGTTTTGGCAGCCAAGTATAAGAGGCAGTTCTCGTTTCAGAAGCAGTAGATTATGCTTATTTTAGAATTACAATTATCGATTCAGAGTTTAAGCGATTCGAACAGTTAATAAAATCAGACACTCCTATACTGGCATAACAACCAAAGATTATGGAATATATAACGGCATTGAATAATTTATGGCTTATGATACACAGTATTCAGTAGATTCAAAGTGTGCAAAGAGTGATAAAATAATTCAATTATTGCTTGTAAATGTGGCGTTTTAAAATTTTGTCATTTTTACTATTTTTAAGCAGAGTTTAATGAAAAATTAAGGATTTTGTTTAAAGATGAGACCCAACTTTTGGACACACAACACAATTGAGTTTTGAAAATTGAGCAATAAATGAACTATTGAAACTTCACTACAATGTTATTTCAATGGAAAAAGTACTGTTTTCATGTTTTAATATTTTTGTTTTTATACATTTGTATAAGTATTGTTGATAAATGTTTAAAACTTATTAGACTAACATTTCATATAACAGCACTACTAAAAATGCGAATTTATTTTAATTAAAACTTTTGATAATATTAGTGACATCTATGTAGTGTTGTTTCGCTTTTTGAAAGTTAAAAGCAAAAGCGAAATTTTCTTTGACTTTTACTTTCGCTTAAGCGAAAGT
>JAQGAW010000916.1:0-22905 GCA_034698025.1 Phthiracarus crinitus
AACATACACTGTTGTATATGAATGTATGACCAGATGTCCATTTATGGATTTGATTTTCTACTGTCTGCCCTCCATTGACAAGTGTATGGATTAAGCTGGACAAGAAAATTTCAATTTTTCAAATACATAAAGAAATTTCAAAAAATGTAACTAATATTTAAAATTATTTTTGTGAGCCCACTTAAGTTTTACTAAACTTATCGCTTTAATTCTATGATTTTTTTGTGTCCATATTTGTCATGATTTATTTTAAAAAATCCATTTAATATTGACAAAAATCTGGTCGTTCTATGGTTTTTGATTACTAATTTTAGGTGCGAATATAAAACACTAACCTTCTTCTCAAAAGTGAGTGATTTAAATATCGATAAATACGAGAACAAAGCTGACGATCTTAGTTAGCAGTTAAAAGTTTGGCGTTTTAGCTGCGAGTTATGATATGAGTAAATATATCTTATTGAAAAATATGGAATGTCTATCAATTATTGTAAAAACGTCAAATCACTGGATAAGAGTTCGACGTTAATAATGTTAAAATATAAGATATATTTTAGCAGAAAGTGTTTGTAACGTTACTTAACAATTTTTTAGGTGAAATGAGTTTTTGAAATAACCTTCAGATAATTGCAATTAAAAAATGCATTTGAATGTCTAATCAGTTCTTTTTAATACTTACGAAATAACTTCATTAAAAAATTTTGATATCAGTTAAGTTTTAATTGAAAATGTTAACAAAAAAGACAGCATACGGCGGGAAATAAAGTATAGTGATTATTTAAAATTATATTTTTGAAAATAGCTAACATTTCAGATTCCAACCAGAACATTACCGAACATAATCAGATTATTTATCGACGCTCAACGATCCGCCCGAACCACCCCGACCAAACACGACCTTCCCCGACCCACACCGACCAACCCCGAATCAACCAGACAAACCCTGAACCGCTCATACCAACAACGACACACCCTTACCAAGATGAGGGGTGTCACTAAAAGGGGGGTTGCACTACAACAGGGGTCGCATTACAAGATGAGGGGTTGCATTACAATTTGTCGTTCTAAATGGGGGTCGAAATATAGGAGTGATAGGATTACAGGAGGTTTCGCACTACAGAATTGGTAGCAATACTAGAGGCATCTGATTTGTTGTTTAGTTTTATAAACCAAATTATTATAATAATTGATTTGACATCATTAAAAGAAAAATATATAAATTTATCAATTTTTAAAGAAAGCATCGAATTTTAATTTATTGATTAAAATAATAGCCAATTTCTAGTTTATAACAAAATGATTTAAGGAACACACATATCAGTACTTAATATGTTTTGTTCCCAAAAATTAAAACAGTTGTCAATAGAATTAGGTTCGAAACCATCGTTACCACGATATCGATTGACAAACACTTTACCCAAACGATTGCGATCGGCATGTAATTCCACATACGATGCATTCACCACACCATTACTAACATAAAATGGTGGCCAATCACCATATACTGTAGGGTTTAGTATTAGCACATCACCTCTACATATATCACAAAAATCAATAAATAAATTCAATCAATATTACAAATTAATTTTAATTAATTCTTACGTTTTGGCAAAATGAGTGATAAAATCCATCATCTTATTGCTCAAAAATATGTCATCACTAGTATATCCAGGTTTAGTTAATGGTATTCCAAACCATAGGTCCAAATCGTCGCCATGAGTAGCGTTTGCCCAAACGCTTCTGAATAGCGATCGCGAGTTTTGATACGTTAATCGTGTTTGATATACTTTGCCTGTAAATGTTGGCCATTTAGCGATATAACTGCCAAACAACACCATTGGACACGCTATTATATAATCACCCAAAGAATAAGTAACTGATCGTCGAATTGGTTGCGGATTTAATTTCACTCCAATTTGTGTAAATGGCTTAACGAATGCTTGTGCCACTTGTTGTTTGAACTGACATTTAACGAATATTTCGTTCAAAACATCGTTCGCAACAATTTGTTTCGATATTTTTAGAGGTCTATCAACAAATGATGCGTATCTTCCGTCCAAACCCTTCAGAATATCTAATAATAAACCAAATACTGATCCTTCCATTTCATTGTTGTTCATCAAAATCGTGAGATCTTTCCTAAAATATCCACGTTTTACAGCATCGTATGGATTATATGGAATCAATTTTAACGAATCTCCATATACAGCTGTGAATATAATCGATACTATAGATAATTGATACGCAATTTCATTAACCATTAGTACTTTTGCTGGAATACGTTTCAAACACTCAATCCATGTCCGATCGTTAACGCATTTCCACTCATTTCTCGCGAATTCTCTCGACAATTCATACGCATTTTCTGCACTTCGTATGAGATAAACAGCGCCTAAAATATATTTAGTAATTAACCGATGATATCGAAAATTGTTATATCTATCGAATGTATTAATAATATAATGCAAAACCTGATAACATAACTGCTTTCTTATACCAATTCCTTATGCCATAAGTTTTATTCGCAACAATTAAATCGGGAATAGCCATACTGCCAGCACTTTCACCAAATATAGTGATATCGTCAGGATTTCCACCAAAGTTAGCGATATTACGTCGCGTCCAGTTTATTGCCATCACTTGATCCCAAATCCCAGCATTTCCTGGCGCTTCACTACTATTGCCATATAAGAAGCCAAATATGTTTAAACGATAATTAATAGATACGATAACAACATTTCTCAAAGCAAGATATGTTCCATCATTTATATTATAATTGAAACCAAATGTATAACTTCCAGAACCAACTAAAAAATATCCGCCAAATATCCAAATAATAACCGATAAATTTGCAGAATTATTCAACGTTGGCGTCCATATATTCAAATATAGACAATCCTCGTTAAACGCTGGAACCCCTAAACCTGGAGGTAATGGTTGCATACAAGCAGGTCTATAGTATGTCGCATCATATGTTTCATACCAATTGTTTGCAGGCTCTGGTGGTTTAAACCTTAAATCACCAATCGGTGGGTTTGCGAATGGAATTCCCTTAATAAATATAATTTATTAGTATAAACCAAATATTAATTTAATTTTTTAATTAAAAGCATTGAAAATTCCAGATGACAGCTATACCTTAGAATTTTATACATTTTATTAGTAACTATATATACGAATGTGTCAATATCTCTGTAAACTCATTCGTAATTACTAATCAGTACGAAAACTAAGCTGTGATTTGAAATTATTTGAGTATAAATTAATTGTCACTATTAATAACTTATACCTTAAATGAATATATATTTCTACGATTTACTTCTGTGTTCGTACCAATAACTGCACCATTTTCTGTGCTTACTGGACGTGTAATCATTTCATGCGTGTTTTTCATAAAATAAATGCTAAATAATAAGATAATATTCTTGTTTAATGACATATTTATCCTAAAATTAATATTAAAGTTTCGTTACTAATACTATCAAAAGTTAATACAATCATGATTTTAGTCATACAGTTATAATCGATAATGAGTTTGATAATTGAATACAGTTTTTTGTAAACTTCAATAAATTATTTCTAGAATTTTTCGTTTATTAATAGTATTTTATTATAAGCCCACACACATATCAGTTTTTTAAGCAATAAATATATTTACACATAAATAATCAACTGTTGTGACAGATGTTCAAAATACAATTTGCTTTATTCTGGTTATAAAATAATAATGATTATTGTATATAATAAGTTAACGCACTTTAAGCGCTCTTTAGTATCATTTAAATTAATTGTTTGAATTATTGATTTATAAAATTTTTATTTTATAAAACACGCATAGATATTCAAGGAAAATCATTAGTAATACATTTTGCAGTTTTTATACCACATTCTTACGTATTCACGTGTATACAAGCTTAAGGTCAATAACATGAATGAATACTGTGAGCCGTAACATCTGTTTACGAGTACACAAATCAAGGCTGTCTGATAGCTATGCACATGAGTTATTCGTTGGATGTCTACAGAACAAGATTGACTATTTTTATTAAGTTATATATATGTTTACATAATATTAAGTATTGCTTGAAATCGTATTAACAAATCTCAATTTGCATATAAAAAACAAACACGTTTTAACAACGATTTCTTGTGTTTTACATGCTTAGTTAATCCTAAACATGTGACCCTAAACGTCACTATCTGTAGACAACTAATAAATAATTCCTTTGCACTATACATACATTACAAGCTTAAGTATATAATTGTGAACAAGTGTAAGGTCAAAAACGTGAAAAAATAATTTAAAACAATAATTATTATTTATAAGTACTCATTTCAAGTATACATTATGAATATTAACAATGTTATGAGTAGGGCTACCAAAATCGTTCGAAAAAAATGATCAAAATCGTTTATTATTAGTTTACAAAAATATCAAAAATCGTTCGAAAAAATCCTAAATTTATAGTTTCGAGTTTTTTAATTACTTGAGCTAATTTTACGACGTTTCGCAAACCATATAATTGAGGATCTAATTCGTTTAATTTTTTGTTTTTTAAGAGTTTGCCAATATTTTTATGAGTTCCCGATAATGAAGTTGGCTTATAAGTTATCATAAATTTTTTGACTGTATCGAAATTCTTTAAATGATACTCAAAGAAGTGAGCCATGTACTCCTTCGTGTACTTATTTTAAATGGTGGTAAAGTTAAATCTGTTTGACTTTTGAAGTCAATCTTTCTTTGATTTGATTTGATTAAAACTTTTTTACAATTAACTAGGTAAGTTCTAACCAATTGATTTTTAAATTCAATTTCTTATGCCACTACATTAAGTGGGTGCGCTAAACATGTTATATGCTTAACATTTGGAAATATTAGATTCATTTTCTTATGTTTTTGAACAGCCAATATCATATAAGCTGCCTGGTCTGATAAAATGAGTTCTAATTCATTGTAACGGTTTGTTTTAGGTAAAAGAATAGCACAAAAATCTAATATAATTTTCAAAATAGCATCACTATTAGTCTTTAAAATAAATCTTGATTCTAATATCATTAACTTATTTTGCTTTCTGTTTAATTTTCCTTTTGTTTTTATTTTTATTGTGATTATCACTGTTTATATGTTCTGATATTCTTGAACATTTGTTCTCTCACAATAATTTATATTTATTGCGCATTTTGTACAAATAATATTATTTTTATTTCGTTTAAGATCATTATATGGCTTAATAGCTCCATTTATTTTAGCAACTATTGAAATTTTTTTCTCTTCCCATTTAAAAAAATTATCTATACTATAACCGCTTGTTTATTATACCATAACAGCTTATTTATTATTATCACATGATTATAATAATATGTTTTTTACAATACATAAATATTGTTTCATTAAAACTTAAAGATCGTGCAAAATTTCAAAAATTGTTCAATTCGTTCAATTCGTTTACTTAAATTTCGCTAATTTTGGTTCAATTATGCTTATAAACTCATTCTTTGTAGAAATTATTTAAACTTGTATCAATCGTTAATTAACGATCTAAAACAAGTTCTGGTAAAAATAAATGTTAAACATATATAATTGATTCGTTAACTTTTACACTCAAAGCAGGTTATGGTAAATCATTTGTTAACTTTAGAAAATAAATATTTACTTATTTTACTATCCTTCAGACCGTGAAAAATTATCCGGACTGGACATTACAGGATCGGGATTTACAAAATCTTTATGGGATTTGTTAGATAAAAATATAAGGAAGAGAATGGATCTTAGATTTTGCTCACAAAATTTCAAAAACCTATAAGTGATAGATTTAATGTCAAATATCATTAATTTACTGCTTAACTTTTAAGCATATTATACATAAGAAATGTATTTATTGAAAGTTTTCCGTTTACTTGCGTAAAAAATTGATAAAATTTATTTGTTAACTAAAATTAAGACATTTCAATTAATAAACAAAATATTTTCGGGACCGAACGGGACTAAAAATTATATTAAACATATAGGGACGGGACAGGACTATACATTTAATTAGCAGAATAGGACGGGACACTCATTTTCAAACAGATTGACAGACAGACAGACATTTGTCAAATAAAAATTATCTACAAGAATCTCATCTAAAAATTTAAATTTAATGATAGTCGAAACCGTTACTGTTGTTGTGGAACCTGAAATTTTATTACTTAGTGATTAAAATATAAAATTCAAACGTGAATCTGTTATACAATCACTAGATTTTATTTCTGATGAAGTTTCAAATAATAAACTCTCACTGTATTTTCGAAACATCAGTATGTTTTGAACTTCAGTTAAACATATTTTACTTGTGAAAAATTAGCAGTAATTGAAAATTTTAACTCTTAATTATTTTAAATATAAATATTATTTTTATTTAATAATTATATTTTAGTTATGAACAATTTTAGTTTATTTGTCGATAATATCAAAGATGTGAAAAATAGTATTGAATTAAAAGAACAAAAAGTTGTTATCGATGGCAGTAATTTGATTGAAACTATTTATAGCGAATTGAATCATGAAAGTTATGACCACTTATTCGGTGGTAATTATTCTGGTTTTACAACCGAATTGCGGTCATTTTTCACTGCATTAGAAGATTCCGATATTATTTCGATTGTGATTTTAGATGATTGTGATTTTGGTACACCATTTGAATTCGAAAGAAGTATAAAAATAGTTGAAACGATCAATCATTCGAAAGATTATATCGAAGAAATAAAAGATGAAATACCAGTTATCACACCATTATTATTGAGAGAAACATTTGCTGAGATTTTAGATGAAATGAATGTTAGATGTTATCAAACTTCGTTTAATTCCGTCAAAGAAATAATAAAAGTATGCAATTCGTTAAAATATCCGTTGATATCTGATAACAGTTGCTTTTATGCGTTTGATCTTCGTTTTGGTGTTATTTCTTATAAATCAATGGAATGGAAACAAACGCTTGAAAATAATCTCAAACATATTAAATGTGAAACTTATTTTATAAATCGATTTATTGATATTTTTAATGGACTGAATCATGAAATGATGCCATTATTGGTCACTATTTTAAACAATGATTTCCATCAAAATATATCTCCAATCGTTGAATCTATTCATTACGAGATTTATCTCAAAGAATGGAAGAAATGGAAAACCAGTAATGATTCTCTTAATTCAATGTATATAATGGTTATTTGGGCAATAAAATTAGGCATTGAAAAAGTTTATGATTTCTTCAAAGGCTATAAAACTAATATTAAATTATCGTTAGAAGAACATGTGAATAATTTATATGTAATGAATAATAATTTTAGTTATTTAACTCAATTTATTGAATCTGATGCACAATACGGTGAGAACTCATTCTATGGCGCAGAAAATGTAAATATTTCATGTATACCTCAATGGTATTTAAATGAATTTCACTCATCATTAAAATTACATCCGATAACTAACACTATAATCGCGAGAAGAATACTTATTCTTAAACCATTAGTCGAAGATATTTCTATGCCATCAGTCCATACGATATCTCAAAAAACTTTAGAATTAATTTACCATTTAATATGCAATGCGAATGAGTTTGAAGAAAAATTAGAAGTTAAAATAAGGGTTAGCTGTCATTTATCTGAATTCTTTGGATTTAATCCAATAGCTTTAATAAACGACTGCGAAGAACAATATATACCATTATTTGATGAATTAAGAAATGATAAACAATATGATAGAAAACTGATTTTGTTGAAAGTTTTAGGAATCGAAAAAGAATTATTGGAAACTTTAAACAATGATTTTTCGGATCAATCTCTAACGGATATCGATTTGTGGATATTTGTCATAATTATTATTAATTATTGGATCATAAATCGAAGCAAAAGACTAAAAAATTATCTGAAATTATTTATTCCTACATTTATATTAAATATTATATACGCAAAGAACGGTATTCTTTCAACAATAACCACCACTGCATTCGCTTCGTCTTATGATCTTAATATTATTCACTGTTTCAATGAACTTCAATCATGCATTTATTTTATTAAAATTTTAAATTCTCTTTTAAATTTTCCATTAAATGATTGTTCATTTATCCATTATATAAATGGTGTGTTTATACATAATTATTATATCGTACATCAATTTGGCGATCAAGAACTCGGTGACTCTCTTAGTCCTTTAGATAAAATCTTATTTAACAAATTATTAAAACATATTCATTTTCTGTAATCTATATTATATTCAAGTTTTTTTATAATTTTTTAGATAACATTTTAATAGTTATATCTCGTTTTTATTTATCTATAATTCCAAATATATTTGTATTAAACAATAATTTCAATTCTTATTTTAATAATAATATTTTAATGTTGAATAAAATATTACTATTATATATTAAAGTATTCTGAATCTTTTAACTCAATATTTTTTTTAAATAATTAAGAGGTAATTTGATTATTGACATCTCAGGTGTGATTCACGAGTTACATATGAATCTTATTTTTGAGTTTGAGCTCTTAATCAACGATTACTATGGGATTATTCACTTATTTTATAAGATATCGGAAAATATAGTAACATTAATCATATAAAAGTAATAATCGATAGTTTATAGGAATAACTTGTTGATCAGTGATCTCTTTAATGAACTCATAATACAAACCAGATTGCAATAATCAATTAATTACTGTAAGCATAATTAAAGTGAGCTCTTAATCATTGTTAAATAGATGACAATTGACACTACATTTTAATGTTTTAAAAATACATTGATTAAAACATTAATAATTGGAGGAATACAAAGGAATTACATTCTACAAATTGTCTAAAGTAGCAATTGGATTTGACATGTCTGTCTGTAGATCAATTAATTGACCATTGCTATATTTATTAGCCAATTATAAAATGGCTAAATATTTGCCAAAATTTTGTGTTGCGATATTTCATGAACTGTTATCTTTCCAGATTTCTTGGGGTAGGAGTTAACTCAAGGGATTGTAAGCCAAGCCGTACGCAATGACATACCAGACTCACGCTCGCCTGGGGGTGTGTACGACACCGGGATCTCGTACACAGCAAGGACTTTTGCGCAATTTTGAGGTTTCACGTCCCTCATAATTCTGGGCTTGCACTCCATTGTTTACCCAAGTTTTCAAAAGGTTTGAAAAATTATTCGACTTTGATGGGGTATACTATAGCCAGCATACTCTCTATGGGACACACTGGTATTAAACAAAATTAATGGCGTGTTAAATTCAAAATTAAAACATGATCTAAATTATATCAATTTTAATTAAAGCTTGTGCATAAAAAAACTGCTGAATATAGCTCTATAATCAATTTAAAAGCAAATATTTAATGGTTTATAACACAGTATAACAAAGGAATCCAAGAAACATATTTTAGTTAAACTACTACTAAACAAATAAATAGTGAAATATTTTTATTCAGGTTTTATTGCGTTTTTAAAATGTGAAGTGAAGAAAGTATAAGATAAAAGCAAAATATTGTTACTTTTTTTAAAAGAAATTTATAAGTTAAAAGATTTACGATATGTTTTTAAAAATGATTATGATTTAAGAAATTCAATAAAAAGCAATATTAAATCAAAATAAGTCTAGAAATCTTAGTACAGTATATTCAATAACATTAAAAAAATTTAAACATTTATATTTAAAAACTCAAAACCAATGGTTTCCATTACTTTTGAATACTTTAACTTCAATTGATTCGATTTCATCAGTGATTCGTAAAATATTTCCCGATTAAGTTTCGATTCATTATAAATAGTCTGAATTGATCGCCCATTCAAATAAATAGACAGCGAGTAATCATTTATCGGATATTTTAGTAAAGTAAATAAAATTTTGATGAAATAATAGCAACATTGAAATTCATTGAAACAGTGGATAATTTGAATATCGATCGGATTTTTGTTCATCGGTTTATTAGTTAATTTTGCAATACTTTCGTCATCGATATCTTTATTGCCTTTCATTTTCTCCATATTAATTAAAATACAATAAACTAAGGATTTAGCGAATCGACTGATATCAATACTTCTACAATCAGCGCATTTAATCCAATATTTAATCACAATGACAGTGAATATCCACATTTCCTCTCCCTCTTTGTTAAATGTTTCTTTTAAATTATTGACAAAACTCTCTGTTAACTCCAAAATTTCTAACAAAAGTGCTGAATTATCCATATCTGACAAATTAGTAATATCGTGTATTTTAGTCAATCCTATGGAAGTATCCTTAAATTTTATAAAATTTGTATTAAATCTTTTTGTGAATTCAAAAGATGTTCGATTAACATCAGATCCCGTAATTATACAGAAAATATTTAATAAAATATTGTGCGAACATTTATAAACCGACGGTAAAGTAGAATCACTAACTAATGATTGCTGTATAATTTCATTTGTGGTTAATATGCTCATAGTTATTGGATCCAAACTTGCATTGCAATGAAATTCTTTTAAAAAATCCATATATTTTAACGGAATATTAGACAAATCAATTAAATCTTTTGCGTCATTAATAATACAGTAGTACTCATTGACTTCGAAAGTATTGTTCTCAATAATAGGAATTAAATAGCTTTGATTCTCATTGATTTTGTAAGTTTTCAATTGTTTAACGAATCTTTCAAACTTACAAGAGTGCATGTCATTTGTTAAATACCCTTTAATAAAATTAATCACATATTCTTCATTATTCGTTTGCAGCCAATTTACCAAACCATATATAAATTTTACGAATGGTTTGCATTTTATACCTTCATTTTCGATATCGTTAGGAATAATTGGGTCAACCAAACCAATGAATGGATTTATATTGTTTTTACTATTTTTCAATACAATCGCACCTATTATGGGCAACATTTGATTTTTTGAGTTTAAGAATTTCTCGACATATCTATCATTAAAATATATTTTAGATTTGATGATATTCTCATCAATATTACACCATTCAATTGTATTGTAGTAAATGAAACCATTTTGAATGTCAAATACATAAAAATCTTTATTATTCGACACAACTGGACATTGCATATGATTCGCTAATTTGACAATATTTTGATTACACGTTTCTTTAAATGTTGTTTGAACGCATTTAATCGTTAATTGTTGCAAAATTGATACAAAAACGTCGCGCACTAGTAATGGTAGCAAACCATAGCATTTTCTATCTTCAACACTACTATAGGTTAATCCAATTGGAAATTCTAATCCTAATTCCGGTCCATTTAATACAACAATTGGTATAATATTGCCATTCGTTAATGTTTCGAAAAACTCTTTTACTTTTATGGCATACAAGTCATAAATGCCGCCAAATTTGAAATAATTGTCATCTTTCTGTTTATTCCATTCATACTGCAATCTATATAATACTTCCATTATGTTCGAGCCATCGATTATTACAGTTTTCCCATTTAATTCAATACTTTCTGTTACATCAAAATACGGGCCAAATATACAGATATCAGACATTTTCGTTAATATCCACTTTAATGGATTTAAAATTAAAATGTAAACTTAACGAAATTATTTTATATCTTATTAATAAAACATAATTAATAGATAACTTATTTGAATTTCACAGCATTTAATATGTTGAGCACAAGTATTTATTTGAAAAATAAAATTTTCATTTCCGATGATAAAAGTTTGTTTGTGAAATATTATTTTGCCTCAAACTTATTTAATCATTCAATGTTCACCTTATTTTTATTACTCATATGTAATTTTGTTTATGGTGAAGCTCTGAGTGTAATTATATTTTAATAATAATATCTTACCAGATATTATTCAAAAATTAAATCAAGAGTAATCTATGGGTTTATATAAACACCTTCTAATGAAAATCCGAAATCTTGAAATCCCACCCAAAATATTGAAGTTTCAAGGACGAAAGAAATGAAAATTTGAAAGTTTTTTGGACAAAAATTCTAGGTTTTAAAAGTTTGTGAACACCAATATAATTATTTCGTGAGTTACCCATATATTTTTAAAAAAATCAAAATTGAGACTCAATGTCCACTTAGACCCAGTCTAGAACACCATTTTGTATGTTAGGAAATAAACTATTTAAATATTTTACAAAAAATTGATAGGAAGAACCATGGTCTGGAGGGGGTCTCATTTCGATTTTTTTCAAAATTCGAGGGGGGGTCTAAAACTCACCGGATTTAGTGGACAATATTTTGGTCGTCGGACCAAAAATTTTTTTTAAAAATTTTTTCCTGATGAAAGCCTAAACCACGCCCCCTCGAAAAACTCAAAGAATTTAAACGATATTTTTTTAAAATTTTGGTCAAAATTTTGAGGTATCACAAAAACTCATCGGTTTTAATTGACAATTTTTTCACTTAGTGAAAAAACTTTCCAAAATTTTCATTTTTTTTCGTCCTTGAATTTTCAAAATTTTAGGGGGGGTGTCCAACTTTTCGGATTTTCATGGGGGGTGTATACCCTACCCAGACACCCCCCTCTGGGACACCCTGGGAAGGACTAGTGAATGATCTATCAATATTTTGATTTGAATTAAATGATAAATTTTGAAAGTTTGAGTTTAAACACACATTGGTTGAGGAAAGTTGATATTATTTTTATTCCCATTGTTAATGTAAATTATTCAATAACAGATCGTCAATAGTGACGCATATCTATAAATATAAATTAAAAATTAATTTCTTCTTTCATCAGCAAATTTCTTAATGTTTGCGTAACGGATTAGGTATGACTTTTCATTGTAAAGAATCTATAGTTAAAAGTTGATTAATTGTAACTTTAAATTAAAATTAAATAAATTTTTGAAATAATTTTTTAAGTATTGATATTTTTTAAAATACTTATACATAATTAAATAATTCAGTTTTCATAACAAATATTATTTATTATATTAATAGATTAAAATTCTTTTAAAGAAAAATACGCAGTAATAAATAAAACATCAAAATTCAATTTAATAGTTGAGAAATAATTAAAATAAAAATTATTGAATAAGTAAACTGAAAACTTGAAGCAAAAACTGTATTTCCATGACTTCCATCAGTATTATTAGTATGACTATCAACACCCGCTTCTATAATACCGAAATCATTACTTCCACACATAAAAAACTCGTTTTTCGTCAATCGTTTTGAGTACATATTACCAGAAAGCTTTCGAGTTATAGGATCGTACGAACTCACCATAAATATGCGAAAATCTTCGTCTGAGAAGAAATAAATTTTGCGACCAAAAGTAAATGCACCGTTAATTGATTGAATCGTATTTCGAAAATCTTTGTGGAAATCATTTGGTCCTGAAATCATTTTCTTACTATTCGTGTCATAAATGAAATAATGAGTTCCTTGTAATATATAAATAGTGTTCGAGTCTTGTGCTTCGAATATCGCATCTATTTTTCTGTTTCTATTGTGCTTAAGCGCTGTAAGCGGATGTGATCCGTGCCATACAGACATCGACTCATTGCCTATAAATCGAATCACTTCGCCATACAATCCATTTTTGTGAATTCCAGTTAAATTCAATAAGTTTTGTGTATCAAATATAGAATACGCCGCTTCTAGAGATCTGTACTTGAATTCATATGTGCGTCCCTTTTGTTCAACAGATAACGGATTCTTCATATCGAATTTCCACGAACACATACCTCTGATAACCAGTACATAATTAGTACTGTCTATGGGTTTGTTAATCGCTGTAATTGTGTCCACTTTTCCATTGTCACACAATTGATCGCAAAACGCCTCATCGGTTGTGTCTGTTGTTTCACTACTAATAATGTTATCGGTGTACAAATCAGTAGTGATTGGAAACAATTTTTTGGTTTTAACTGGAGATTCGTTCGTTGTTTTTTCTGTAAAATTATTTGTAGTTTTAACTTCGAATACTTTACTGGTTTTGTATGAAAACATTTTCGTTGTTTTAGTAACAGTTGTAATATTGTTTTGGAGTTTATATTTACTTTTTGTACTCATAAGTTTGGGTTTGGTTTGTTTACCATAATATTGTTGATAACTGTTAATATCGTCTATTGTGGCGATGATAATCAGTAATAAACATAAATTCTTAATTTGACACATTTTTTATTTGAATAATTTAATGTAACAGAAAAATCTTAGTAAACATAGAACTAGAATATTTAAATAGGAATCACGTGTTCATAAGCAACAATGAAATATCATATTCTGTAGTATTAAACACTCGATTCGCACGTATTATAAATGGATTAACAATATGTTTAACTATTCTTAAAATTGTAGTAAACCAAACATTTTTAAAGATTTTAATGATCAAAAATTGAATATCGAGTTAAATTTACATAATTTACAATATAACTGCGCGAATACTCTCATAATAACAGTAAATTTCAAATTTTGATGAAAGGTGTAATAAAATAATTTAAATTATGATACAAAAAAAATAAATAATAGATTTTCTAATAGAATAGAGAATCTTTAATGATTGAAATAAAACATAATTTTGATATTAAGTTATCATATATATATTTTATTAGTTTAAATATTAAAGTTCAACATAAATATGCCAGAGTTAATGTTAATAGAAGTTATACAGAGTAAAGCAAATATAAAATTTTGGTTAAAATACAAATGGAAATATTAAATTTTTCGTATTTAACCTTATTGTTGCTACTAATCCTTAATTATGAAATATGTAATTTTATTGGTCCACAAAAAATTAATTTGAGATAGATTTCATTTCTTGCATTACATTAAATTTTTTAAAGGTTTTGTTTTTATATAAGTTTTTCATTTAATGCCGTTTTATTTCATTGTAACAATGATTTATTGCCATTGAATATGTCTTAATTTTTTATAATGGCAGTTATAAATATAAACAAGATCGATACGGGCATAATATATGACTTTGCAGTTTATTTTTTAGATAGTTTCTAGTCGCTCGTTCCATTTAGTAATTTTTTAATATTTTAGGAAATTAACGGCAGATGCCAATAAATTTAGTTATTTATCGATATAATTAGACTTTTGCGGTAGATGCCACTCAATTTTGATATTATTCGATATTATTAGATATTTGCGGCAGATGCCATTATATTTCGTTATTTATTGATATTATTAGATATTTTAGACAAATGACACTCTATTTTTATTTTTTTAAAGATAGGAGTCTTTTTCTTTATGTTAATTAAGGGATTTTTTTTGAAGATAAGAGTCTTTTTTGTTCTTTATATTAATAAAGGGATTTTTTTGAAGATAGGAGTCTTTTAGGCTGAAAAAGGCATTTCTTTATGTTTATTAAGGGAATTTCATTTGGGGTCAGAGTAGGGTGTGACAGACGGACGGACGGACGTACAATGTCAAATCCATAATATGATTTCTGCAAAGTCATATAAAAAAGAGTATGAACATTCACAATGAGCTCACTTTATATTATATTATAAGTTAATTCAATAGGATATACCAAATTTTTGTGTATTAAATATTTTTTGTCAGTTTTTTATAGTTTCTATTGTTGGACAACTATATTATATTTTGTTTTTACGTATTTTATATTTTTACTGTATATTGTTGCATTGATTTATAGTATATTGTTATAAATAGTACTTCAGTAAGTGTTTTAAGATTTTTGATTCCGTTGTGTTTTAGCTTTTCTCGAGTGAACATCACATAAATTATTGTTAAGCGGACACTCAATAGTATTAGATAAGCGAATATGAGTGTGAATGGTTTTAACTCGAAATAGTTTTTATTATATTGTTTTAAATAATATATTATCCAATTCTATCCTATTTTTATCATAATTTAATAGATTTTAAAGCTTTTTTAATTATTTTAAAGCCATTTTAACAATCATATAATCAGTTTTTGTCTTTTAAAACCCATTTTTAGCCCATTTTAAGCCATTATTTATCCATTTTTATCATTTTAAAACGCCTTTTGTCCTATTTTAAGCCAATATTTAGTTAATTTTTATCCATTATTGGCAATTTTAAGCCAGATAGAAGTCTTTACTACAATGATTTTTTGAAGATTTTTGTCGATAGGAGTCTTTTTTGATAAAAATCCCTTTTTAATATAAAGAAAAAATCCCTTAATAAATATAAAAACCTGTCTACGGACGGACGGACAGACATCCCAAATCCAAAAGCTCCTTTAGTTAAAGTGAGCTAAAAAGGATTTCATAAGAAAGTCAGCTCTCTGTGAAAGTGTCGATTCTCTATAAAATTATGATTATAGGATAACTCATAAAGAAAAGGGATACACAAACTTTATACTAAAATTATTTAATAAAAGAAATAATGAACCTCTGTTAAACTTACTGTGTTGGTAACACATATATTTTAAATGAATAATATACGGTTTTGTGAATTCCACAAAAAAACTTTAAAACATTAGTTATACTCACTTTATGTCATCATTAACGCACGGATTTCTTATGATTCCATTAGAATTAAGTGATAGTTCTATAAATTTAATAATTTTTGAGTTCGAAATTTGTTTATTATTTAGATATGTTAAACATCTTTTATATTGTCCGATAAAAATTGTCGAAATAATTCCTGTAATATTCTCGCAATAAATTCTTTGATCATTTTTAAAATATACTGTGCAAACAATATATTCGGACGAAACCGTAGTTTTAAACATATTATCCATAATTTTATGGCGAATATCAGTTGAGTTTAGTGAATCAAAGTTATTAAATAAACATTTGGGGTTTGCGTCAAAACATAAAGTTATTGAAGGAATGTCTAAGTTTTGTTCATTATTCATCAATAAGTTTACTTGAAATGGATATGAAAAGTAAATGATTGTGAAGTTTATGATTTGATAAAACATGAAAACAATGCATACTATTTTGAATGATAATGTAATGCTTTGTTTCATACATTTAAAAGCATTTGATATAATAGTTTGTTTCAGATCTTCCATTTTACGAAAAGATTGATTTCTATCAAAACTAGTAATCAACTAAACATAATTTAATTTTAAAGTTAATTAATTACTTGTAATTAATAGTAGTTTATTGCATTTTCTATTTAATTATTGCAAATTTGTTTAATCGTTCTTAATATTCTTTATTTTATAAAATATATTAAACAACTAAACATTTAATAAATAGAAAACACAAAATAATTCAAAAACAATTATTGATTGAGATATAACGCATTTAAAATTCATATTATTTAATACATTATGAATATATTATTTTTGATTATATGACGTTTTACATAAACCAATATTTAAAATGAGCACAAATTATTTTACTAATTAAACGGTGACAATAACCGCATTGTTTTATGTTCATTTTTTCGGAATTATTTTTAAAAAAACACCAAATCAATAAACTAGATGTTTAACGTAATAAATTTTATTCATTTTCGAATTCAAGCAAATATAACGAAGTATAATATTATGAATAAACTCAATTTTAATTAAAATAAAAAGTTAATTATAAATTAAAACTACAATTTAAATTATTAAACGGAATCGGAAATCAAATCAACGAATGATGTTTATTGTTCTTAACTTTGATTTCAAATCACAGCATTTGATTGTAACGCTCATATTAGTTGGCACACAATCTTTCATTGCTTTCGTTTGAATATTCGATTTCAAATAACTTTCAAATAAATAATTACGTTTTGGAAATTGTTTCGCTCTTTCGATGAACATATCCAGCGATACTTTCGTCAGTTTTGTTTCGATTTTTAAACATATTTTAATAGCAATAAGATTCAAGCAATTAGTGATTAAAGCGCACATTCCTTTGTCAGTAATTTTCTTATTTCTCTTCACACTCGAATAAAACCCGATCGCAATTAATTGGTTTAGTTTTGCCAGACATAGAAATGTTTTATCGCTAATCAAATTGAAATGCGTTCCCAAAACGCTCAATATTCTCAATTGTGGCAAATAATTGTGAATATTATTAAACCATTCGTCTCTCATATCGAAGTGTTGAACGCGAAGATAATGTAAATTAGTTAATGGTCTCAAACTCTTACTTTAATACCAAAAACTTTACTGAATTGAAAGTATCAAAACATTCCAATGATATGTCGCGAACATTTTTAGACATAAGAATACGAAATTGAATTATTTTGATGCAATTTCTGCCAATCAATCGAATGGTTTCCTTAAAGTCGTTATCAGCCGAAAACGTGTCATCGATTAACAAACAAAGATAAAGATTTCTCAAGTTTTCGAATCGAGAGAAATGCGTCAAAACTGTATGATCCGAAACATTGATCAGTAGTGCAATCATTTCCTCGATTTGTTTGCCATAATAATCAACGAAACTGCTATCAAAATTAGTCGCATCTATACTGATGTCAATTTGGTTTAATTTGGGCAACACTTTCACCAAACATTTTTGCCGTTCATCGGTAGTGAGTAATAGATTTCCACAATCAAAACCTTGTTGTCTATTATCCAATGGGATTTGAGTAATTCCCACTAAATTCGGAAAAAGTAATAAAACGTTTCTGAGCGCATCGCTATTGCTATCATTCGCTTTTACATACAATCTAATCATTTTCAGTGTTTGTCCACATTTACTCGCGAATACTTTCCAACACTTTTCACTGATGCGATTGAAATATATGCCATATATTGCTGTCAAATATGAACAGTTTTCGCTAATTTCGTAAAGCATTTGTTCATTAATTCTCCACATTTTGATAACACGGATAAATCTACACTTCTTCACAACCGTTTTTGTCATTGTTTCGTATACTTGGGGTTTGTATAGAACACAGAGGCCAACAATTACTTATCCAAGTAATTGTGGCAAAAGTTACGTGCATTGTGAAAAAAGTTTCTGTTTTGTTGCATTCGAGCAAATTTAACACTTAAATAAATTATTGTATAACAAGTACAGTAAAACGAAGTCAATATTATTCATTTATAAAAAATGTTAATATTTATTAAAAAAAAACGATTATTAAAACCAAACCATACTAAACCAAACCAAACCTAACCTAACCTAACCTAACAAAACCTAAACCTAAACCTAAACCTAAACATAAACGTAAAACTAAATCTAAACCTAAACCTAAACCTAAACCTAAACCTAAACCTAAACCTAAAACTAAAACTAAAACTAAACCTAAACCTAAAACTAAAACTAAACTTAAGCCAATATTAATTTTTAAACCTAAACTTAAACAAAACTATTTTAAAAATTAGACATAAATATAAATTCAAATAAAAAACATAAAAAATTCTAAAAAACTAAGACTTAAGCTTAACAAAATTTAATTTAAATAGAATTACAAAAATTTACTAATATAATACATATACTTATTCAGAATATTTATTGTTAACAGCCTTATCTGTAATTCAAAGTTCGCATTTGAAACAATTAAATGATTACAAAACATATTTCTTATATGCGCGCAATAAAACGAAAGTTCATGGAACATTTCACAATTAACAAAAAAGATGTACATATCAAATTAAACAAAACCTAGCAAAATAACCAAACATAAAAAACCTAATCAAACCTAACAAAACCTGACAAAATTAAACCTAATTAAACTTAACCATACCTAATCAAACCTAACAAAATCAAATCTAACCTAACATAACCTAACCTAACCTAACAAAACCTAACCAAACCTACACAAACCTAACAAAACCTAACCAAACCTAACCAAACCTAACAAAACCTATCCAAACCTAACAAAATCAATCCTAATTAAACCTAACCAACCTAACAAAACCTAACTAAATCAAAACAAATCTAATCAAACTTAACCAAACTTAACCAAACTTAACCAAACATAACCTAACTTAACCAAATCTAACGTAAAAAACTAAATTTAATAGAATCGATTTATTCAATTTATTGGTGCAGTAATTCAAACTTATAATAATAAATAGAATTTAAAAATTTCATATTATTTAGTATATCGTTTAAACTGTACATACTTTACTGTTTTAGAGAACTTATAACTCGTATTGTTAGACATTTAAATAATAATTGTTCACAACAATACTGATGGTTTAGTAAAGTACTGCCATCAAACAATTCTGATTTGAATGCTATTTGAATAAATCATAAAATTTAATATTAATATTCAAGTTTTACAAAATCACAATCAATGCCTCCGTTAAAAAAGCTTAACCACTACGCTTTTACTATCTATTGTATATCATTAATTCTATTCATCGTTTCTAATATCCAAAATTATTTACTAAGACATAGATATTGGCATCCAATTCGAGTTTGTGATTTGAATCGAATCGATGGTGCGTTTCATTTAGAAAATGGTAGCAGTTATATATTTAGTGGACTATATTTTTGGCAATTAGATACTAATTTCAAAGTTGAAGACAAGACTCCGAGATCTGTGTAACAGTATTGGCCACAAATTAACGGAACAGTAATCAATGCATTCAATTATAGATGAAATGCTTATATGATCGCGAATAACACGAATGCAATGAAATCCTTTGAAGAGTTATATGTTATCAAATATAATCCGTTAAGAGTTGAATATATGGCCGAAGATATGCTTTTATCTCAAATTCCATACATCAAGTGTTTCGATATGAATGGCAAAACACAAACTTGTTTATTTGTGCCACAATTCGACACTCATTTAATATTCAATTCTAATAGCACTGGTATTATCAGAAAGTGTTTTATTGATGACTCTTGTTATTCACTTAAAATGCATCGGTTATTGTCATCGAGTGTTTGGCTTTCATTCAATGGTTTCACATATTCATCACTCATTCATTTGCCAAAAGTATTTGATTCAAACATGAGTTACAAGAATAATGCGATTGTATTGTTACGTGGATCACAAATTTTGCTTGAAATCGCTGTCGTGTTCTTTAAGTTGTTTGTGTAATTTATACCACAGAAGGAAACAGTTCAGCCTTATAACGCAAACTCAATTATTATTCACTGTTTAAAACTAATAAATGTATATTTTATAAACTATAGACGATAAATATTTCAATTGTAAAACAATTCAGTATAACGTAAGCATTCGATAGAACATGTCGTTTAATTAATAGTCCAGTTATCGCATTAAATGAAAACTATCAATAGATTAATTTGGAGCCAAAAAATAGGTTATTTGATGATTTTAGAAAATATTTTAATGCTCTCAGCAAAGGCTATATTAGCTTAAAACTTAATTAATTAAGCATAATATCTGAAAACCTGACCAAATTATGAAACATATACATATACTAGTTATCCTGTTAGCAGTAAATGCAAGTTAATAGTATAATGGCAACTAGTGATGGACAACGCTTGAGCGCTGGATTTTTACCGAGTGTGAGCGTGATCGCTGAACGTCCACAAGTGAGCGTGAACGAGCGTTCCAAGCGTAGGTTTAAAATATTTTTAGAAAAAACTTTTATAAATTTATTTAAAAATTTTAATACGGTATAGATAGCACTAACATATTTGAATAAAATCATTCTAATATCTATAAAAATTAATTTTAGAATTATGATTATACTTTATATTAATATTTTTATCAAATTAAATATATATTAATTTAACTTAATTTTTTGTCGAGAATTTTACCAAATTAACGCTCAGTTTACGCTCATAGCTCGAGCGAGTAAAAAAAATTAGCGCTGATCGTTTCGATTTTATTGAGCGTGAGAGCGAGAGTTGAACTTTTATGTCGATTTTATGCATTGAACTTCGATTTTATGTCGAGCGAGAGCATGAGCACTAATGGCAACTAATAAAAAATATTTATATTTTTATGCCAAACTTAATCGTTGTTTAGTGATATTACGAAATAATTTTTTAAAATGATTTAACAAACATTATTGGACAACATTTACAATTTAAGGTTTAATACATACAGTATTACCTGACATTAACCCTAGTGGGGAATTTCGAAAAACACGACAATTTCGGAAAAATACTAGTTGCTATGTGTGTAAGTTCAACTTTTGCCCCACTGGGGTAAAAACTCAAACATAACAAAAAAATACTACGCTATAAAAATTGGTTTATAGTGTACTTTAAATGGTTTTTAACAACATTTTTAACAATTGTTTATCGAATGATATCTATCAGGAAAAAATCGGTAGGATTGGTTATCATAAAATGGGGTCGGGTTTGGATTTGATGAGTTCGGATGGGGAATGCTGGTGTGTGATATTCAATTGTTGGGTCGCGAGGGTTGTATTGCACTCGGGTGGGTAGTGGTGGTGTCGGTATTCAGTCAAAATCAATCGAGCACTTACTAACCTATCCAATTTCACTCCAGCCTACGGGCATCACTCAAATCTACTCGATCATGCTAGATCCTTCTCGAACTCATTTGAACACGCTCAAGTACTTACCAACATAAATCGACCCCATTCGACTAAACTCAAAACCATTAGACCTCATTCGAAACCTCTCGGCCATCAGAAGACATCATTTTGGAAATTTTCAAATTTTTCAAGTTTTTCTTGTCCTAAAATTTTTCCATGTTTTGGGTGTGGGGGTTAATTTTTCTAAAATTCTATGCTTACTACGTTGTAGTGACACGAAAGAAAAACTTGAAAATTTTGAAAAGTTTTTGTCAAATGTAAAAAAAATTGTGCATAAAAGCAGATGAGTTTTTGTAACCCCTTTAAATTTTGTCTTAATTTCCAAAAAATTATCGTTAAAATCCATCGAGTTTTGCGAGGGGATGTGATCTAGGCTTTTGTCCAGAAATAAACTAGAAAAATTTTTTTTGGAAAAAATATTTTGTTCCGAAGGCTAAAAAATTTGTCGTTCAAATCCGATGAGTTTTGACCCTTCCTTAAAAATTTAGCTTTTTTTAATCTGACCCCCTCCCCGAGCTTTCGAGTCTGGGTAACTATGGTACTAAGTCATTACAATGTTTTTCGTTATTAAATAATATTTTTATAACTTG